>JAHZNC010000166.1:0-43198 GCA_027744095.1 Zhuqinia jingwanae
TTTGTTGAAACTGAATATTTGATGACGAATCTGCTAACGCATGAACCGTTGGCTAAACTTTCACTGGCGAAAATTCTACAACCTTTCCATTGCTGGTGGAATTGACAGTTGCTATTTCAATTATCAGTGGAAGTGTAATTTCTCTTTGGCTATACGTAGTAAATGCCTATTTAGTACATTAACAAGAAAATAATATACTGGCACATTTTCATACAAAAGTAGATCACGTTCTTGCGGAAATCAGGAATGCGTCAATTGAAACTGAACTAAATGAAGGCTCTGCTCTGAGCGAATCCCCCTTACCTTGATAAAAGGCAAATATTAAATTAATTGTGCATAATATTCGCATTTCATTCAGTTAGTTAATCTTTTACGAGAAATGAATTTTGTTTATGTAACTTAACTTATAATATTAGGTGTTTTATGCCAGAATTAGTGATGTCCTGTATCTGAATGAATTCATTTGTTTTATTAATAGCCGAACAAACCGTAGCAGTACGGTTACCGTACGTAAAGTTTTGAGGGATAGTTTGTGAGATAGTTTTGTATTGTGACTCTGTTGTCCTTACGTCACACGATTATCTCATAAACTAAACGAATTTTCGGAATTTTATTTTCGTTATTTGAGTCTATGACATAAAATGAAATTTGACATGAAATAACTATGTGGGTTGTGGGTACCCACATATAACCTCCCATCCTAGAATTTGACGCTGGGCACAGACGATTTTATAGACATAGATGTAGAATTAATTCTATACTTAGTATTTAGCAGATATTATTATATTTAACCTGTATAAAGTTTTTCCCTTTTAATGAGCTGTTAATACATGATCAAATTTGGGGTATGATTGATTAGGAAGGTTAACATGTCAGTACGGTGAGGTGGGCTGGAGAGAAGCATTTTTGTCACTGAAGGAGTACATAAAACAAAATTCATTCAGAAAGTTGTCAAAAACAGTATTTAGATTTGGAAAGATCCACAAGTAGCATAATAATTATGTCATTATATTTTTTTCTTCAAAAACTTGATGAAAGTTTGGATAAGTGATAATAAGAAGCCGAGAAGACAGTGAATTGTGACCATGTGCATTAAACTCGGCATGGCGTTCTTAGTAGTTACGTTGTGTTTGTTTGTTGAATTCATCCACCTTTGCTTGTTTGATCTTTATAGACTACTTGTTCGTGTCCGTGCTACTGAGCCACAAAATCAGCAGACTTCGGACTCGGACTTACTACCTACCTACATTACATCTATGTTGCACGTCACGTCCAAAACATCAAATAAACATTAAACTGCCCAACGGACTAATGAAGTAGCGTTACTTTGACAGAAACAGTAAGTGTAAACTTCTCCATGTTGGGGACAAAAAGATGTGGCTAATGTCAAAGATCATATTTAAATTTACCTTCTTTATCGATTTCGTCACGACCTCCATGTTTAAATCTGTTACCATCTGTGATACTATTTACATAGTTTTTACTTTTTTTTAATTATTGTTGGTCTGGACAAATACATGCATATACGACAGATTAACACTGCAATCTTATAATATGCATCGTAGGATGCCCGTAATAATTTAGCGAGATATTTTGTGGCGAGTGACACACAGATGGACGAGGGGAAACTTAATGCAGCGTACTGCTTGCTTCGCTACTTGATAAAACATTGGGATACCTAACTGCTACATTCTGCATGCAATCCAGTGTAGTAATGCAAAGCTGTTGTACAATAACACATCAGGAGCAAAAGGGTTATTGTTTCGCTGCTGCTGATGCAAAGTAAAATTGACTCTTTGCTCTTCTCGTCTTGCCTTTCTAAAACGGAAAGACAGAAGATAAGACGAGAACACAGCTGTCATGCCAGTGATTTGGCAGTACAGCAGCAGCAGTAGTTCATCATTATTGACTCATCAGTACACTATTTTCAGGTGATACCAAAGCAATAAGCATTACAGCGTAGCTATAGCGTACAAAATTGTAAACATTCTCGGATGTGGCGAGAAAACTATTTTTATTCCAGTTGTTGCAGCGAGAACAAAAATTATTACATTTTTATCATTCATAAAGTATAGCAATAAAGCAGCTGATCTCTTCTAGATTTGTAAAGGTAAATCTATGCATACTTTGACTTGTTCGTATCAATTTGGGTCTCTCTGGTAGATAAGTCAAGTTAATTGTGTCATTTAATAAGTTAAGTTGGAATTTTTCAGTGATGGCACCTTGTACGTCGCTTATAATTGCGCCTCGTGCGCTACTCCGTAGTTTGGGAAGAGCTGCAGCAGCCACTAATGGTGTTCAATGTACTTTGGTCTTCGACTCGAAGAGATATTCAAGGAATAATCACAATTTTAATATCTCGCATTTGTTCCGTGTTAATGTTCGTCACTATTCTAATGTGAGGTAAGCAAAGTCTCCGATGTAATCATTTATTCATTAACCGCGCTGTAATTCAAAAGTATTTTTTAAGTAATTCAGGTATTGTTTTGTAACTGTAACAATGTCAGATTGGCGGAAGTTGGAAAATTAGAATCTCCAAGGTTGGATGCAAATTACTCTGTGGGACAAATCTTCCTTCACCGGGTTTTCGGTTATCGTGGAGTTATCCTCTTCCCGTGGCTTGCTAAGGTTTACGACAGAGATTTAGCAGCTAACAAGGCGAAAGAAAAGTAAGTATTGAGTAGGGATATTATTAATGTTTATTAAGAGAAAATCACGTTTAGCAGCAAACGTTTAACGTTTCAGAACGGATCAAGATCACGAACCAACAGCGTTTAGTCATATTGGTCGTGAAGTGAAGTCGAAGACTCATCATTATTACCAGGTGCTCATTGACTCTAGGGATTGTCCCTACATCAGAGCCCAAACCGAAGCTGTTACTTTCCTTGGAAACCAAGAGAACAGCCGCAGTAAGAAACAATTATTACTTGAGAACTATTGTTCCATTTAGAGTGCTGCAAAACAAAAATGGAATTACTCATTTGATTTCTTGCATTTGAAAGGCCTTTATGCTATTCCTGGACTGGATTATGTTGCCCACGAAGATATAATTCCTTACTCATCCACGGAGAAAAATCCTCTTCACCATGAACTATTCGATAAATTTCTACAGTACGCTCCTGAAAACGATCCACCGTTTGTTGCTAGAGACACTCTGAAAGCATGGCAAGACAAAAACCATCCGTGGTTGGAGCTATCAGATGTTCACAAGGAGACAACCGAGAATATTCGCGTTACTGTAATTCCTTTTTATATGGGATGCAGGGAGTCTCATAATAATAACGTTTATTGGGTAAAATAAATCTTAATTGTAATTTTATCATCGGTTGAACATTCCAGTATTGGGGATTCAAAGTCATTGCTAATTTTCATGTGCTACAAATATAATGATTTTAATTATTACAGTGGCGCTACTGCATTCGTATAGAAAATGTTGGAGAGTTGAATACGCAATTGAGGGAACGTCATTGGCGAATATTTAGCCTTTCTGGAACATTGGAAACGGTACGGTATTTGAGAAAATAATGGATGCCCACTCCAAAATTTTTATTCTGAAGTTGGGACATATTTTTAATTTAGGTGAGAGGTAGGGGAGTAGTTGGTCAAGAGCCTGTTTTAACGAAGCTGAGCCCAGCTTTTCAGTATTCGTCTCATGTTTCTTTACAAGCGCCTTCAGGACATATGTGGTATGTAAACTATTTTCTAATTATTATACGAAGTTTGAGTTCCTAAGATAATTTTAACCGAAAATACATGCATTATATAGGGGAACATTCCGCATGGAAAGGGAAGACGGATGTACTTTCGATTGCCGTATACCACCGTTTTCACTAGAGTCTAAGCACGAAGAATCCAAAGATTAGTCCAATTTTCGTTTGCAGTCTATGCTCCAGCGTTAATGATCATTTAAACGATAATCAGTTTAGATGTATACTATTTTATTCACATCTGCAAGCACACGAGAACATGCTCGTTGCTGTGCAGTACAATTTTGGTTATTACAGAGAGTACCTATGAATTTTTAAAAAATGTAATTTTAAAAGATTCAAAATTGTTGTGTTAGCCCCACAAGGATGTAAAAAATAAACTGGCGATTTAATATTTCTTTTGGTTACATAAAACTTTGATTTGTATTTGTACTTAAAATGTTTTCTATGCATCTTGATTTAATGATCCACGCTGTCGCTAAACTCTTCTTCCAAATCTAGTTCCGCAAGCGGCATAGCCTAAAACATAAAATTACTTATTTCTCATAAGATATCCATTGTACGGGTTGAGATGGAGTTACATAATTGGTAATATACTTCTATAATTATAAATTAATGTACTTACGTAGAAATCGGCGAACGAAGCCAAGTTGTCTTTAAATACCAGGTTGAAGTATAGCACGTCCTGCTCCGCCATACTTAATATTACTTTGTCCGCTGCTTGAATTAATTTAAAAGAGTTTCGTAGAACACTAAATCTGTAGAATGCTTGTTGAATTTCAGTAACGGCACAAAATTTTTCGATTAATTGACAACTCTTCGGAATTGTTATCTGTTTACAATTTAAGGGCCAATTACATTAAATGAGCACAATGTTTATTTTTAAGTGTTTAATATCGAGTTTTTAGTTCACAAACTAATTTACCTTCAATGAATCTGCGACACCACCTGTTCTAAATTCGATACATTTGTTCGGCACAACTCGAAGAATAACGTGTTCCGGAGCATAACTGTCCAAGTCCGCAAGAAATTCCTGTAGTAACTTTGCATCCATAATGATTTGCCATTTTTTCTCCAATTCATCAAAATCCATCAGATCGTCAACTTCCTCAGTCTTCAGCTCAATTTCGGTTACCATTCCAGCTTCCTCCAACCTACTCAAAAAGACTCTGGTGAGAGTGATGGTAAAAATATAAAATGGTATATCCAAAATGTTAAATTATTGACTCACGATAAACAGAACGGCGATCCATATCCGTGGTATGTCATCTGCAAGGATCGCGCAGATGCAGGCCCTACCGCAACAGCCATAGTTCCATCTGTTGAATCCCCACCACTCCCTGTCACCTTACCGTCCGCACCTAAGATTTTTAAACAATCTAGCAGCTCCTTGAACGGAATCTTGAAGCCCCCTTCCTCTCTAACGTTGAAAGTCTATTAACAAAGAAATTCTGTCAGATTTGAACATACATCTTTATCACAACGTAAATAATAGTCGTGAATTTTTATTTCATACTATTTAACAACTATTTAATCAAACCTTAAACAGTTCTGCTTTCAAATGTACTGCGCTTTGGACGTACTTGCCCTCTTCGACAACAAACCGAATTCCTCCCAATGAGATGAACACATTAACTTTCTGTACAAAAAAAAAAATATTCAAATATAACAAAACGTGATTAAACTTTTAAAATTCGAAAAGCAAGTTGCTTTAGGCAAACATTTCCTTTAAAACTATATATCATACCATTACATACCTCACAAAAGTTAATAGTTTTCAGTAACGTCACCGCCGTTGTCACTCCCATGTTATCTGCTTTGACAAAAAGAATCGGGGTCCTGTCATCGTGCCCTCCGGCACCGTCCACCTCCATTTCGCGAACCATTAATACGACCACGAAAGCACTACCTTTCAAATGATCAATGCAATATATCAAATATTATGCAAGACATTAGATGATTAAAAATTAAATGTTGCTTCTGATCTGCAGTTTTGAACGAGAAAACAACCTCAACCTAAACTATTTACTTTGTTGTTGTTTTTCCTTTGGAGAAAATAATATTATGAGAATAAGATTTTGGCGCGGTTTTAATGAGCTCTCAAGCTACTCTATGCTTTGTAACGGATACACAGTGTTAATTTACAGATCATTAGCACCTCAACTCGTCCACCTCTTTCACAAAGCAGCCAAAATTAGCACCTCTCTCACGGAACAACAAAATCTACGTCTGCCAGTTGACAGTCGTACCGCAAATATCAGCTCAGGGTTATATTCTTTCGGAATTCAGTGCCTCAAACAATGACAATAAGTACAAATCAGTTGGGAAGCCACCACTATAGATGTTTTGATGAATTTCCTATATTATACCAAGGTGCAGGGCACAAAAATTGAAGCACCAAGGTCAATGTCAATGTTTAGTGCTTTACTGTTGTTAATAACAACTTGTTATGCAATTTTTTAAGTAGCAAATGCCAAAAAACTACACATATGCGCATGAGCAAAAATAAAGATAATCTAGATTTTTCTTCATTTTTTGAACTTGTTCGCGTACATCACACGTTTTAATAAATCAATAGTTTTATATTATCGTCGTTAAATACATATATACATATATATGTTTATATTAATAACAATAATAATCAGTATGCATAATAATTCTTAATCTATATTTATATATGTCTATATTACAGTAAGAAGTATAATATGTTATACAGGCTACGTACATATTGTAAGAATGACTATATACTATATTGTATATAGCCTTAGAATTAAATATTAAATTGTGTACACGATGTATATTATTATGCATGGTAGCAGCACAGCAGTAGTACTTTTAACATTGTTTTTTTATATCATATTATCATCATCATCAAAATATTTCATATAGTATTTATTTCTAGTTTTCATGACCTTTCTGACAACATCGTTGGTTAGTCTTGAATATTTTTTATTATTTTTCTTCTTCTTCTTCTTCAATTTTTACGCGTGGCTCATGATTCCATTAAAAACGGTTACGTTTGAGCTTTTGCAGTTTTAAAAGGTAGTCAAGAAGACTGGGGATCGTAGTAAATAGTAATGTTTTTCGTGTTTTTTTTTGCAGTTTTTTTACAGACACTTTTTCTAGTTCTCTTCATCTGTTAATGGTTCATAGTTTGGTTGAGATGTGATTGTGGATGACGAGTCGTGATGCGGGTGAGGTTTACCAATATGTTCCTTCATGTCTGCAGATTCATCGATCACCATGGATGCAGGACTGTCGGAATTGCAAGGTTCCTCATCCATTTTATCCATCTAGGAACAAGAAGTATTTTAGAGATTACCTCAGAGATGTTATCAATATAGACCAGATAGACATAATTGGAAAGTAAAGAGTGTAAATTATGTATTTGACATTACTGTATAGCCTTGTTACCTGTGAATCTCCACCCCTGTGATCTGAGTGTGGTCCATGGTCGTCCCCTCTGGCTTGGGCTGCAGCGGCGGCTGCTGCGGCAGCAGCAATACGACTAGCAAGCCCTCCATAATTACCAGGATGCCCATGTACCACATTTGGATTGTTGTGTGGATGTGATGCACTACCCCCGGGAAGATTCATGTTAGGAACGGAGACGGGCGGCCCTAATGACGATTGGTCATGTTTACCATGATGACTGTCTTCGGTCTTGATCTCATCATTGTTTTCATTCCTCATTTTTTCCATAATTAAATTGTTAAAGTAGTCAAGGGAGATCCCCTCCCTTCTGCCGAAAGCAGGTACACCCCCTGGACCCATGGAAGGACCACTTCCAGGACCTGGCTTCATAGACGCTGGTGGTTCGCCTCGCTCCACTCTACTGTATTATCATCACAAATTTTATTAGGGTTTTCAATCAAATTTTTGAGAACGGTTGTCATTGTGTGCTGTAGTAGTAGTAGTAGTCGTAGCTATAGTTGTGCTCAAACACTCACGATGGGAAATGAGATTCCGGGCTCATTCTGCTCGGCATTGATGGTGGTCTGCTGGATACCATTCCAGGCTCCTCACTATGAACCCGGATGATCCTCCGCTCATCAGGATGTTGCTGCTGTTGCTGCTGTTGTTGTTGTTGCTGCTGCTGCTGCTGCTGCTGTTGTTGCTGTTGCTGCTGCTGTTGTTGCTGCTGCTGCTGCTGCTGTTGTTGTTGTTGTTGTTGCTGCTGCTGCTGCTGCTGTTGTTGTTGTTGTTGTTGTTGTTGTTGTTGTTGTTGTTGCAAATGCAATGCTTGCTGTTGTTGCTGTTCCTTTTCCATTTTTTCCAACTGGAGTGCCTTCCGTAACTTCCAACTTTTATAGTGCATCGCTTCGTCGTCCATAGCGTTCGTGTTTAAAGGACCACCCTTTTTCATTACAGAGGAATGTGAATTTTGGACAGAAATTTGATGAGGTGATGAGGTAGGAGGATGGCCATGTCCGTGTAGATGCGATGGTGGTCCTCCCCCACCTGGAACAATAGGCCCACCCCCACTTAATCCACCACTCGATGACGGTATCACACCACCTTTTCCAGAAGCATAGTCGTTGGATATTATCAAGTTTATTTGTTCACCCCAAGTTCTCCCACCACCGTCTATACTCATCGATTATTTACAGGAAAAGCAAAAAAATATACGAATCGTAAGGTAAGAAGCCTGCAACCACTAATCCCATATTATTTATAATTATTATTATTATTTTACATAAAAGCATTTTTTATGCAGTAAACTTCAGTATTCAATCTAGCTAATTATTATGCTTCTATGCATGTATTAGAAAACTATGTGAATGGTTCTTACCTTGTTGCATTTTGTGGTTCATGCCACGAGAATCATTCATCACAACTTTCTCTTCATGTTGAGATTGAGGCCCATGCCCGTGCACTCCACCGTGATGCTGATTTGGAATGCTCAAGTTATGAGGGCTCTGTTGTGAGGGTCCTCCAGCTCCAGTTGATCTTTGAAACGAGGCAAACAATCGGTCACCTGTTCTGTTGGTTGGTGCGGGTGACTGACGATCATTGGGAGACGGCTGATTAATTTGATGAGTAATAATGGCATCAATAAGAGACGCCGCAGTCAACGTTGAGTCTTGTGATTGTGAGTCTCGCCCATAAACTTCCGGCTTACCCCGTAGTCTGCTTGGAAGTAAAATAATAGACAGACAAATCAATGTAGCAAACCTCTTTTGCGTTTATAACAGACCACATATTATTATTATTATTATCATGATAACAATATTATATAATTTAATTGCCTAAATGTAAACACAGATTATTCTAGACATTAAAAATTGAATTTGTAGGATCATGCATCCCCATGCAATTTTACACATTTAATAATTAATAAACACGAACAACAACAATAGATGTTATACATATAATAATATTTAAATTTCGTAACGAGTAACAAAGGTCACATTTAGAAATATCTCAATCCAAGGTATAACGTATAAATTCTGTATAAAACCCAATCATTAAAATATTGTGTTTGGATAAACGAAGAAAAAACTCTTTTTTTTCCTTTTATGCAAGGTAGTTAGTAGTAGAGGTCGTTTTTAACGGAATCCAATCCAGTTTGAATACGCGAATGAAGAGCAAGTTAATATATGCAACAGTCGACCAGGCAGCAATTTTAATTTGATTGATTGATTTATGAGATTTTTTTTGCATAAATATATAAATCACTTCCCATTTTCCTGAAAACAGGGTAATCATCGAAAGTTTAAAAAAAAAAGTTAAGAAGTTAAGTTTTTAGTAACAAGTCAAAATTGAGTGATCAAGGCTAATATGACAGATGTATATTTATTTCAAATCTAACTGAATTTTTTTTAATATGGTTATATATTTTTAGTTATTATTTACAGGCAGTCACAGTAACTAGATAAATGAAATGACACATATAACTAATGAATGAAAGCTAAATTTACACAACGTGTTGCAAGTAAACACAGTTTAAATATGGAACAAGTGAAATGTTAAAGATGAAGTCCCCAAATTAGTTTTTTTTTAATCTGGCAAAAAAAGAAGAGAAGAAGAAGGGATAATTGATTATGTACATATGTCATATCGACACAATTCACATAGTTGTGAGAGCTGATGATAAAATAGAAAAGTTGCTACTATTATGTTAAGTACGCATGTATTTATGTATGTATATGTAAACCCACAAAATATTTTTTAAACACAAAATTGAAAGTGTATTAGTTAAATAGTATTAGCAATTTTGAAAAGGAAAGAAAATATATAGCCCTCGTATTTTTAACTATTAGGTATAATAATATATACTATTACAAACTAATAAATCAGATGTTTTTAGTATTGTTTTTTTTTGTAAAATTCTCCAGCAAGAATGTGTAGTTAAGTAGAGGAAAGAAACAAACACTGAATTATATACAAAATCGGAAAATATTTAAGAAAAAAAATTAGTCAACCACACAAAAGTGAACACTCACTATACTGTACAATATTGACTACATATAAAAGTTATTAATGATGATGATTAAAAATGTACGATAGAGAAAAATTTTAAGAGAAAAAAGTACAAGTATTCCAAAAAACAAGAGTCAAGACTTTGTTTGTTTTGTTTGGCGGTTTTGATTTTTTTTGTGTGTGTGTGTGTGTGTGTTACGTTACTACTGGAGAAAGTAGTAGCAACAACAACAACAAGTAGTTGTTGGTTTTTAATTGTTACCTGGTTCAACGATAATGGCATCACAGAGAGACAGAAGTTAGTTCATCACCAGGATGATTAATATGTTTTTGGAGACTTCTTCATATTCTTCGAAGGTGCAGCCTGGGTTAACGGATACGTGCGATAGTCGGTTGAATTTTGAAGTAGAGTCGGAGAAGTAGTAGTAGTAGTAGAAGCAGTAGTACTTTGTAGCAGTTCTTGTTGTTGTTAACTAACTTTTACTAATCATATATCTATTTTCTTATATTCGAGAATGCATATATGTATGTAGCCTATGTTTAATTTTTTTTAAAGTTAACAGGATAAAATAACTTGTGTTTTTTAAAAAGATTTTTAAATTACAATCAATCAAGTCAGCAAAATCAAAACAAAAAAGGAAATACACATGCGTATATGGTTGTGCGAGAGAGTGAGTAGAATAAAACCAAACGTTACTTTCGAAAATGGTTATAGGAACTATAAAATGGGAAACAGACAATATACACACTTTTACAAACAAAGTGGAAACATATTTTTCTTCAAATTCAAAATTTCACTGTCAATCTTTTTTTTGTCGTTTTGTAATTCTGTTTGATGTTGGAAAAGGATATATTATAATCAATATAAAGGGATTATTATTATTATTACTACTTATTATTAATTATTATTATTATTATTATTATGGATGTTCGTATATCCAATTAAATTCTTGTATGAGCGTTACTATCAAACAAGGTGGCGTTGTTGTTGCTGCGCTTTTGGCCGACTGATCTTATCGCTTGACAATTAACTTGGGCAATAACAATAACAATTTAATAATATTATTAGTCAATTAAAATAAAACTGAAATCTGTATATTACGATGGATGTGGTCGTGCTTATTATGGGTTTGTTCAAACTCTCTTCTTTTGATCACACAGTAAAATCAAAATATCGAAATTATACGATTTAAATGTTTAAAAGACTTTTCAAAATTAAAAAAAAAATGCTAGTTCAAAAATTAAATAAAAAACAAAGCTGCAAGAAAATTTAACAGTGGGCTGACCGATGGTGTGTAGGGATTGTGCATTATTATACTACATACTAATATACAATTACGTTTTTGAATTATTTGTTTTTTTGGCAGTTCTTTCTTTCTACAAAGGAAAAAAAACTGTGTCTACCGGCTTTTCGTGTGATAATAATTCATGAGAGATACATTTTTAGGATGATTTCCAGCAGAAGTAGTAGAATTATCGTACCTAAGATCACCAGGTTGCTGATTTTGTGGCACTGCTCCAGGCCTATACATATGTGGCGATTGATGTTGTTGTGGTGGTGGAGCGTGGGAAGGATGATTTTGTTGGTTCATTGGTGGGGGTGGACCTCCCACGCGATTTCTTTCCATGTCCACCATACTCTTTCCTAGACCCTCTCTCACCATTTCAACTGGAATATAATCATTTAAATTTGTCATTAGAAGTTTCTAAATATCTACGTAGAATCAAGAATTAAAAAAAAAATTGAGTACCTCGAGGCAGGCACACCCTTCTATTTTCCTCTTTTGGAACTGGTAAGCTGGGTGCACTAGATGCTACATCGACCAAAGATGTGAAAGCGTCATGCTGTGGATATCTTCCAGGATGCTCCTCCTTGACAACTGGTCCTGGTGTAACAATAAAGAAAAATGATGTTTGGTTATTATTGCAACATTCTACGAATTTACTGCTCCTAACTTTATGCCTTTCTATAAAATGGAGTACTGTTTTTAGCTTACGATTTGTATTGGCTCGTTGTATGACACCCTGACGGTGTTGGGTTGGTGGCGGTATCGACGAGGGTGGTGGTGACTGTCTGTACGGATTCTCTTGTCTAGGTGGATACATATTATACATTGGTCCAGGTCCCGGTCCTCCAGGCTGATTAAGATTTCGTTTCTGTTGAGGTGGCTCCGCCACATTTCTTGGTTGACCTAACGGAGATGGAGACGGCTGTGGTGGATGTTGTGAGGGAACTGGTTGTTGCATTTGTTGAGATGTGTAGTAGTCGTTGATAATAATTTGGCGAGAGCTGTTGTGTTGGTCAGCACTAAATGGGGATGTTTGTGGTGAGGGATGCACTGGTGGGCTTCTCTGTCCTCCTCCCCCTTGAGATGGTGGCCTCTGTCCAGCAAAGTATGGTGGGGATGCATGATAATAAGGAGAACCTGCCGGGGACATCCTTTTAAAGTATTCGGAGGATTGACGCTCATACATCACATAGGAATTCATGGGTCCTTTCGGAGTTCCTTGTGTTATGGAGCCCTCCTTACTTGGTGGTCTAACTAGTCCAGTCTCAAATTTGTTTTGTAGTTGCTGAGGACTGGTGTGAGCATGAATTGGGGTACCGTGCGTAATAGAACCATCCTTCATTGGTGACAGGCTGGGTGGCTTAGTGATGAGTGCTGGTGGCGGTGGTACCTTTGCCTGTTTTGGGGGCGGCGGATTAAGCGACATATTTCTTGATACAACCGGAGGAGGTGGTTGTTGTGGATGCCTTTGTTGCCCTTGTGGATTCGAATACTTTTGAGGATATCCGTACATATCACTTTGTTGTGGTCCTCGAGATGCAAAATCAAGAGGACCGCTGTGTGCAGGTGGGGGTCCATTGGATGGTGGCCGTCCATGCTGCGGCATGCTTGGAGGTGATGCTGGTCGTTTCTTCATACTTAAATCCAATGTTCCGCAGTCATCCCTTGAGGGTAGTTGAACTATGGACACTTCCCTTGGAACCATATGATGGGACATTTGTGGTATTCTGGAAACGTCAACCTTTGGTCCACCACCGTAGCCCATGTGATGTGGTTGGAAATGTGGAGATGAGCTGGGAGCTTGTGCGGTTATGTGACCCTGCCCTGGTGGACCTGAGGGTGGCCTAGATGGCCCTTGTGATTGAGGAGGTCCTTGAGGCCCGTGTGAAGGGTGATTGGAGCCAGGGCCGGATGACATATTCGTCCCATGACTTCCAGGTTGTGGGATCTGGGAAATTAAATGATGTGTTGGTGGTGGTTGGCTCTTGAGAATTGATTGCAAGGTGGGGGATACACTTTGGCCTGGATGCATTGACCCAGCAGAATTAACTGTTGGATTGCGTCTCAAATGTCGTTCGATCGTAGCTGACATAAGTTCATCCACTCTTACAGAAATTGGCTCTTGACCATCAGGCCCTTCGGGACTTGGATATCTCAATCCTCTTGGAGGTCCTTGATGATGTGGGCTGTTCATGTGATGCTGTGGTCCACCAGGCATTCCTTGGTGTGCCTGCTGTTGTTGGCCAGGATGATGATTGAGTTGGGAAGAACCATGGGATATCACTGGGGTTGAATGGAACGGTTGATGTGATTGTTGCTGCTGCGACACTACTGCGACATGAACAGGCATTGTACTCGGTGAGGATCTTTGTCCCAAGGACATAGGACCCCCTGGGCCCGATGAATGGAGTGGATGTGGTGGAGGTGGATGGATGCTCTGATGTGAGGGATGTGATGCAGGTGGAGGTGGGCCACTCATTGGATGATGATGATGACTACTCACAAGAGAAATTGCTCCCTGACCACCATTCTCTTGACTATGATGATGAGGACCTGTCTGAATTCTGGATTGATAAGGTTGAGGTGGAGGCGGTTGTTGCTGATGAGGATGCCCTACAGACTGGTTAGTAGCCCTTACTGTTAGAGACAAAGGACTACTAGGATTGGGTGGCACAGCTTGCCTCAGTTCCTGAACAGAGTTCGGTTTTTCAGGGAGCTCACTTGCGCCCCCTTCTTCGGCAGACACGGTTGCAGACGAGTCATAGTCGTCCGGGGCGACAGCTGCCACCTTGTTCTTATTGGGAACTCCACCATGATGGTGGTGACGTGGTGATTGGTCATGAGACGTGTGCGCCACTGTTTCATCACAGCTTGAAGTAGTAGAACCAGACTCTTCTTCGTCAGTGAGAATCGGAGGTCCATCACCACCACCTTTGCTTTTCCTGAATTCCTGAACTAATCCATCAAGTCCGTACTTTTTACGGAAGTTAAAGTAAAAGTTTCTACACTGAAGATCTGATTTGGTGTCGATCCTCTCAGAAAGCTTTCTCCAATCCGTACCATGTTCCACAAGAGCCTTCTTCATTGTGTCGATTTCCTCATCCGTCCACCGGGTTGTGTCGGAGCTGGGATCGTCTGGAGTGTCCAAGTTCGCATTGGGTGACAAGCGTCGACTAATTCGATTAAAGCAGGCTGTGCAACACTTGGTTGCCGTTGGGGGAATCTGATACTTTGCCATTATGGCCTCCCTTCTCTCCTCGCTCAAGTCCTTCCAAATGGCAGGGAAGAGGCGGAGTCGTTTCACTCGAGCTTTCTTTGCAGGACACGTTGGGATCGGACATTGTTTGTTGGGTTTGTAACGATGACGAACAGATTTGCACCTGCACGTATTACACACTCGATCACCTGGCTGAACGTCCGACTCACTCAAGCCATATTGAGCCACTTGATTTCGGGGTAGGGGTCTGGAGTGCATAAATGACTCCACTGGACTCTTGCAGACGACGCAGTTGTGAGGTACTCCTTTCTCGCCTGAAACATCACAACACAAAAAAAACACAAGTATTACACTAGGGCATTCTCATATATAGTGGAGCTTTAACCACACCGTATTGTTTTTACCAAACAGTATCATGATCTGCGAAACTCAATTTTGTGTACGAAACATTATTATATCTTTCAAACACCACCAGCATTTTGGTGGCTCCTTACGCTTCATTGCAGTTCGTAAAGCGATTGCCATTTTGTACGTTTTGCCAGAACAAGATGAACAAACTTAATAACGTCCAATTGGAGTAACTTTAATGGAATCAGCCGCTTAGCAATTATAAGAAACCCAAATAAACTGCTGTAACTTATTAACAATGGACCGATATACTAAAGTTACAAATATTTTTTATAAACTATTTGCTCAGCAAAGAGTTTCTTCTTATATGTAATGGTTGTATTCGTTGTATTACGGGGTGAATGTTTTCCATTTGAACCGATTGCTGATATAAGTTCAAAGGTATCATAGCAATAGAATGATTTTACAGCGTACAAAGGAAAATTTGGGTAGGATCGGTTTAACTATTTGAGGAGGATACTGTGATTGGTCGGCAGACTAAACTGGCTTTTGATAAACGATTAGTTTAACAGCGGTCCTTAATAATTCGTAATCTTGTTATGATGAAAAAAAAAGATCAAAGATGCTCGTCAGTTAAATCAACAAAAATGAAAGATGATTTATTTATTCCAATCCGTATTTTCCTTCCCATAATATCCTCCCTCCTTGCGATATCGATTTCCTGTTCACGTGTGTATCACTCGTAATCAATTCAATTTGCCACTTTTCGGCCAGCTTTATGAATAAATTTGATTTCGTTCATGGTATTAAATTGGTATGTGACAAGCAAAGTGGCATTTGATTTACTAGTAGTCTCTGAGCTAATTATGATGAATGATATCAGATTGAGCAATCCATTGACCGCTTTCCAAAATTCAGTGATAATACTCGGCATTATTATTACATAGCTAGCGCACTGCTAAAAAAAACGGACACGAATTCGTTCAATGTCCGAACCAATAAAGTTCAATTCGCCAAGTGACTAAATAATAACTAACGAGTTCTCAAGTCCAGCTAAGTAAACTTGATTAATTCTAAATAAGGATGTAAAAATTGACAGCAAAAATGTTATTCCTCGCCAATAAACATATAAATGTCAAGACGAATTAATATTTTCATGTTTCTGTCAAAAGCGTCTAACATTTAAAAAAAAGTCGGATAACCCGTTCACTAATCAAGAGGCTGATAATGAGGTTTACTTTATGACTTTTAAACAGTTTTTTTTTCACTCTTTAAAATATACCACAAATGACAAAGCATCCGAGTATTTCTTTGTGGCCTATTAGTCTGGAACCTTCATGATGAAACCACCTTATTAGCATTCAAGTGGGTCGACCTAAACCAAAATGAACTTTCTGAACAAAACATACATACCTATTATACCAACAGTCTTGATACATCATCAAAATGTCTCATTCTTCTACTTGTCGTGATACTACTACATAAAAGTATGAGTGATGTATAATTGCAAAATGAAATTAATTAGTGAAACCTGCACTTGCATATAAATGTGCAAACTTGAATGTTTTACCATCTCGTTAATTTAGAGCAGATGATGATGATGATGATGATGACGATGATAGTATTATTATGGAAAACTGAAATGAAAAATATAATACTAAAATTGCTGGAAAAGCAAAGGAAACGGGTGTATCCGTAAAACAAAGTGAAACGGGCATCCTTTCTAAATTAGCATCATCATAGCAATATTTTTCCAGTCTTTCGCTCCCTGCCTCTCCTCCTCCCGAGAAGGATGACGATACTACCAAAACAAATAGTAATTTAATTTGATGATATTATTATAACCGTGATTCTTCTTCTCGACGTATGTATTCATAAAAGTCCAAAACCCACACACATATACACATACAGTAGTTAGCTAATATTGTTTACATAACAATATTACACACACACACACACACATAATAATAATATAAGTATATGCACGCAGAGATCTGCGCACTCATAACTAATAGCATTTCTTGCTAAATGATATAAAATTGTGTTCCTCCCTCCTGTCAATATTGACTTTATACAACTCTCAACCACACACACAACCAGCAACGGTGAAGAACGGTGGTGGTGCTGCTGGTAAAAGTGAAGAGGAAAAGCACAGGGAGAAAATGTGTGGATGTGAATGATGTGATGATGTGGGTATGTGTATCATTATTATTATGATGAGATGAGAAGAAGAGACGAGGAAAGTGTACGGTATACATATATAACATGGACAAAGTAAATACAAAAAAATATTTACACACAAGAATAACTTTTTTCCTCTGTGGATGATATATGTTATCATGTCATCATGATCTGTTGCCATTTTTAAATGATAACAAAAAGTTTTAAAAAAAAATCTTTCCGCGGTACATCAGTAAATAATAGTTCATCAAAATTATTATCATTATTATTTTGTTGAAACTCCATTTCTTCATCACTACTACTAGCATCACACACTTCACTTTATGTTTTGACATGCCAAGAAAAGGAAACAAATCACGAGTATCAAAGAAAAGACACTTTGGCTAATTACTCAAATCTATACTTTAGAACAAGTGTTCTTCAAACTTCAAAAATTGTGAATTTAAGAAGCCATCATCATTATTATTCATGAGAGTCATAGTTTGTTTTGATAGGACGTATGTGGTATAATTTTTATTTTTTTTGATATTTGACGGGAACAACGAGGGAAATTTTTGTTGCATCATCATCATCACATCAAAGGCGACACGACAACAAACTTGTTTCAAATTTAGGCACATTTTTTTTTATTACGTTGGAATGGCTGCCAATTACCAAAACATAAAAGTTAAGTTTATACTTGTTGTTGTTGTATTTATGTATGTTCTTTGGTGGAACAAAAACAAGAATAAAATGAATAAATCCTCCCATTCTCCGAAATAAATTAGACTAAAGAAAATATTATACTGTGTTTGTATTGACCCAATAAGAAGGAAATTTTATGCGTATCCCAACAGTAAATATAATCAACGTAACAGCTCCACTTTTTATTATTAAAAACGGATACGTTTTAATATGATATGATAGCCGTGGTGAATCTCTGTGGTGTTTCTCCGTGTTTGTGTGTATATACTGCAAACAAAGCACAGAGTTTATTTTTTCTACACACAATAATCAAAAAATAAAATTCATTTAATTTCATAAAAGTTCATGGAGAAAGGCTTTAGTAAATGCGATTTTTCTTTTTCTCTGGTATTTGTTCAACTAAAAAATTAAACACGCTTCCATTCCTCATCGAAAATTTCCATTTGAACAAAGCTTTACAATAATGTTGCTGCGATGATACTCAGCAGATGATTTTGCGAGGTATTTAGATACATACACACAGAGCAAAAGGTAGGTAACTGTTGAAGAGGCCTATGGTACACTTTGTTTGGATTTCATTCATTAAATCCATGTAATTAGTAGCAAGAATTTAATTAGGAAGAAGGATGTATGGTCCAAACAATATAAACTTCTCTTTACATTTATTATTAGATAAATTGAAAATATTAAATCATAATATTATGAGTTTGTAGTGGAGAAAGTTAATGGGATTGTTCCCAAGTCTTTCAGTGATGATGATGATGATGATGATCAAACATCAAACCGAAAAATGTACGTATTTTCTGCGAAACACTGTTCCTTCTTGTTGTTATTTTCCAATTAAATCAAGCATTGTTGCTACATTCTGCTAACAGCGCTACTACTATTACCATCAACATCATTACAATGATGTAGTAAAAGAGAGCTATTTGATTGAAATCAGAAATATCAGCTCCCCATTCCAAATTTTCTACACAATCACAGTAATATTTAAAGTAATTAGCCAATAATGTTGCTTAAGCGCATTTGCCAAGCTCTCTCTCTCTCTCTCTCTCTCTCTCGTTTCCTCGATACAACTTGTGTAAACAAAACCAACACAACAGCGAAAGTAGTGCCTATATAACTCACTGAGCATTGTGCATATACGTACATTTCATATATTTATATATATGTAATGGTTTGTATGTCATGTTTGTGTAATATTTCCCAAAATCTTTTCTGTGCAGCAGCAATATCAACTAATAGCCTTACTACAAGTTTTACAACCCCTTCACAAAAAAAAAAGTATTCCCAGAGGACCACTGGCAGTCTGACTGAGGCTGATGATACGATGATGCCTTGCCGCAAACGGCACCGTTTCTTTCTTGTTCGTTCGGAATGATATGATGAGGATGATAATATACATAATATAAATACATGGAAGGACCGCTTTAAAGTCTAAAGTAACTACAACGAAACCAACAACCACCACCACCACCACCACAAGATAATAACGGTAATGGGAATATGATGATGACGATGATGATGATGATTGCAGCGGTGGTGAAAGCAAGTCAACCATTACATCGTCAGCAAATAAATGTTAGATCACATCATATCATCATCATCATCCTCCTCCTCATGAACTTCATATTTAACTAGGCTTTCCCTTGCGATGTAATACCGCTACTCTCCAACTGTATTTTACTTTTCCAAAATTTAAAAAAAATACAGTAGAAAGAATACGCTACCCACAGTCAGAGAGAAGAACTGTAAACAGGCCGTTTTTAATGATGATGAAAAAAGAAAGGGAAAATGGATAGACAGATAGAGAGAGAGACACACACACAGTCCCACATCCCACATATATGTATACAGAGAGAGAGAGAGAGAGAGAGAGGAATGAAAGTCTCTGTTTGAAATGAATGAATTCCATATTTATTTCAATTTCATAAAATGCTTTATACTTCTTCCTCGGTGTGTATGTGGTCCTGTTTCCTATGTACACACTTTCCAACTAAACACTATAAGACTGTAATGCTTTTTACACAGGCTTCTTGTCATCATTATCATCATCATCATCATCGTTTCTTTTTTCACTCAATCAAACATAAATTGAAAACGTCCACTGAGCACTCCTGTCAGTCATCTTTAATCACTCGGTCTGCTAACAGTTGACATGCAGACAGAAATGAAATATATTAAGAGACTAAAATAAAGGGAAATAAGCTGTATTGTCTACTTTGCTTTGTAATTGAAATTAGAGTTGCTTTGTGAGGAGGAAAAAAAATGATAATTGGTGAAGAATTTATTTCTTTTTTTTTTTGTTTGGAGTTGATTAGTTAAAAAGAAACGCAATTTATTTATGGAAAGTGTCAGTGGTCTGCTGTGTGATGTGTGACATGACCACCGTGTGCTGCTAAGATGCGGTTCTCCTCATTAGCGAATTGACAGGTGTTCGTTCATACATTTAGCACATGATAGAGGATTGAGATGAGGAAAATGGTGAAAAGGGGAAAAAAGAAATATTTCCTTATGTTGAGTGTGTGTAGTGCATTATTAATTTTGTTGCGTGTCACGAACTATATGGAATGCTGACAGACGGTTTTTAGGCAGTTGTTGAAATAAAGATTGTGAATTAATTATAGCACAGGGCTCTCTGATCCGCACACCAAACAACTTTTACACTTTTACTTTTTAGTAGCAAAACGGAGGTCGAAGACGCACAAGTAGCACCACAATGCAACTATACTAGTGTAGTTTTTTTAACGTCTCGTGTTTGTGCTTAATTTGAGCATGTCTGAATTATTAGCACCCAGAGAGTAAAACTAGTATGGATTCTGCGATGGACCTTTCTCTGAGAAATTCAACGTCATCTCCACAAACAACTATGCGACTAGTTTCAAATCCTGTTGCCATAATGTCACCATCATCATCCTTGCTTCCTAAACTATTAGAAAGTAATACGGATGGGAAAGGTGGTGGTGGTGGTGTTCAAATTGTAAGACCAATTCCAAGGCCACCATGGTCAATCCTGTGGTATCAAAATCTGTGGTCAATGTCAGCCAACCAACAAAGTGCGCCAAGTGACCGTGACACTGGTGAAAATAGTAAAATTTGTAGGGTAGCCACTACCTTTCGCACCAATGAGCGCTCATCATTTTCCGTGTTAAATAATCTTAGCACAAATAGGTTGAACTTCAACAACAGTTGTGGAAATAACAGCAATGATAATCACAACTACACTTTTCCTAATGTTCCAATGGAGCAACAACAACACCAGCATCAACATCTTAGCAGCAGTCAAATATCATTTCAGTTTCCCATGACAGCAGATAAATGTTGTGATCCTGTAATGTCAGTGGCGGAATCAGGGTCCATTGCCGTAACCACAACGGGAACATCTCTTTGTAAACTTAAACAAAGACAAGATGTAGGGGCAAGAAGTAAATATTCCTCCGGAGAGGATGACAGTGACTCAGACAACTCGGAAAACATTGTTGTCACCACCACCCGGGACTCCATGCTAAAGTAATTTTATTTAGTCTAATAATATGCTTGGTAGCTTTCCTCTGTTCAAGTGTCATTCATATATGCATTTAATTTTGTGTAGATCGCCTTCGCTTGACAGAGAAGACTTGGCGGCATGCCTACTTAGAGGAAACATTCATCCCCAGCACGATCGACAACATCAGGCTAACGTAATTTTAGACGTTGCCTGCTGTGACGGACCTGTGCAGTTCAAGCGAGTCTCAAACCCAAATTTTGCACTAACCGTGGAGCATAATGACGTGTGCAGCCCAGCATCGCCACCAGCTAATATAAATGCAAGTAACATCGTTGCCACAACAACATCAACATCAACAACAACAACACCCCAAGTTCATCATCAGTATCATGATGATCATCAAAGTTTCTTCTCCTCCTCCCAGACTACTGCTCCCGAAGGAGGACACAATTTTAACAATGGAGCAATTGAGACAGGAGATTTAAACATGGCCGTTACCACTGCTAAAACTGCGACCACGTCTACAACCACCACCACTGTTACAACTCACAAAAGTTATTTATGCATATATTGCAACCAGAGTTTTAAAAGTTTGTTCTGCTATCAGAAGCACAAGAAGCGCCATCTAAATCCCGTTTCTGTGGATATAACCACCACTACGGCCAATTCAACAAGTTATCGTGGCAGTGGTGGTGGTTGTGTTAGCGGTGGTGGCTCTTCTAATAAGAAAGGGAATACTACTAGTGGAGGAGCGAGCAATAGTGGTGGTGGTGGTGGTGGAAGTGGGGGTGGTGGTGGAGGAGGAGGGATAATTGGAATCATTCCAGAAAACACAAAAGCCAAAACGAAAGATCTCAATGTTCAATTCTTTCCGTGTAAAAAGTGTGGTTGTAAATTTCCCAGTTATTATTTTGTACACAAGCATAAAAAAATTTGTCATTGAACATTGAACTAGAGATACCTACCTACAAAGGATAATTTATTATTATACTACTACCACTACTACAGTAATAAGAAAACAAAATTATTAGCACAATGACTGTATGTATATAAGGCTACAATAACAATAATAATAATTTATAAAAAAAAACTAGTGCAATAGTGTGCACAAAAGTATGCATAAATTACATCGTAATTACCATTCTGACGTCTATAACTCATAAGTTATTTAAGTATTTAACTACCAATTAGTAATAATGTTCTAATTGCTAGTCCTGCACTTTTATATTATTCCCTTCATATATAGCACGGCCCAGACAATTAAGGTGAACAACCGCTTTTATGATTGTGAGAATCCGAAAATTACTGTTTATGTCTGTATAGCTGTACATGTAAATCTGTATATACATATATTATGATGATTTTGATGAGTTATGGTTCGTAAAAGAAGCAATAAACATTAATGCAACTGCATTCAACTCATTGACAAAAAAAAATTGTTGTTTCCCATTAATCATTATTACTTTGTGCTAATTATTAATGTCAATCAACTAAGATTGCTACAAAAAAAAACGGTCGTGGTAGCAAAGTGGTAGAGGGTAGTAGCAGTAGTGGCAGTAGTAGTGGAGGGACTCAATTATATCCATGTACTACTCCATACATCACCATGCTGATTCCATGCAAGTAAATTTATTTGCAAACACGCACAGAAATATGGGGCAAACTGATCCCTTCAACCCAAAGACAATATTAGGAGAAAAATAAATACAAGGTTTTATTTTGCAATCCTTTATTTTTACCATTTCCGTGATGCTCAATAGTAATAGGATATCTTGTACATTGCGTAAATCGTTAACAAAAAAAATATATATTGTATGCCAGACAATGTCTACAATCCTTTTTTCATGGTCTTGAACTTTGCTTTTTTTCAGTTTCTAGCTAAGTTATTTGATCAAGTTCATTTGCCAATATTACTGAAACGTATTTTTTTGATATGCACTTTTTAATTCTGGTGTCACATTTCACGACGACACAGACACACATAATTTTGATTGTACATAAAATCTAGCCCTCTGTTTTGTTCAAGGGCAAAAAATAATAATCGTATATAAAGATACTTGTATTCTCATATTTCGTCAAACATGAGTAGGTGTATTTGGGTATTTGTATATGAGCATTACGACGAAGCAACTCGGACAATTGAGTAATTAGCAAAAGGGTTCTTGGAGCATGTGGGTATGATGGAATGGCAATGACCCACAATGTGATGTTGTTGTACCTGTTATTATTATTTTTATTAAGATTAAAGATAAGAAAATTGGTTGATAAACTTACCCGTATACGGTTCATTCTCATCATCAGTGCTATCCATTTCATTGAGTAAGGCATCCTTGCACTCTTCCTTACTACGACTTTTACTCTTCGGCTTGACGATAAACTCACTGGAAGAAAAAGATTGAATGTCAAAGAGAAGATAATAATAATAACCAAGATGGAGCAAAAAAGGTAATGGTAATATGCAGAGATTTGAATGCACACAGGGGCAAATGCAAATGAGAAGAATGGAAGTCAACAGTCTCTAGGAAAGGAACGCGATAACTCTCCTTACTACAAGTAGGTAGGTAATATTTAACTAGAGTTATTTACTACTAAACTGTTATCATCTTTTTTCAATTATGACTGAATAGCTTAAATTACTCTGGCCAGATAAAAAAAATATATACTACTCTCTGTTAAGAAAAAATAAATAAAAATGAAAAGAAGGGGAATAACCTCTAGATTGTGTTATCAAAAAAAATAAAAATCGGAAGGGCAACAAAATTTGGAAAGTGAAGCAAATGAAGCAATTTGAATAAATTTGAAGACTAGACAAAAAGGTGCTGAGTTTACCTTGATGGTCCAGAAGCAGAATTGGGATGAGTAGAATTTTCAGCAGCTGTTGGAGCACTGGGCATTGCACCACCACTAGCACTGATATTGGACTGATTACTTCCAATCAAACTGTTATGGCCACTATTACCATTACTACTATTAGTACTATTTCCTGCATTTGCACCACTGTTACCACCACTGGAGGCGGCTGAAGCCGCTGCTGTTACGGAAGCAACGTTATTATTTTCCACACTTCCATTGTTGGCGCCACTATTAGCACCACTAGTACTAGTATTCCCACTATTCGTTGTAGTAGCTGGAACAGCACTGCTGGTGGAAGAAGGGGTTGTTGTAGTCGCTGAAGTTGCCATAGTGGCAGATGTCGTCGTGGTTGTTGTTGTAGAGGATGTCATTGTAGAGGATGACGAGTTTATTCCTCCGCTGGTGGAGGAGGTGGACGTTGGCGGTGCGGAGGAAGATGTTGATGTGGCTGCCGCTGCTGATTGTTGCTGTTCATTTTTCACTTGCTCCTTTTGACCTCTAGTGGTCACCCCGTTTGTTTCTGATTTGATGGTGGGCATGCCACTAACTCCAACTGAGCCTGAGCTTGCACTATTGTTCGTCGCGTTATTTTGCTGGTTTCTAGTGGATCGGGTCCGGGCACGATTTTTCCTCAGGAGTTGACGATAGTTTTGAGCTTTCTTACTTAGATAATAGTATTGCACACAGTCGGCAACGCTTTTACGCTCCAGGTAAGATTTTATCATGCTAAAGTTCTTCGGATGCTGAAGGTACTTTTCCTATAAAAAAAATAGTAATTAAAGTATAATTATTAGCAGTGTTCTGTGTGAAAAAGAAACTGTTTGTTTTTTATGCAAATATTCTCCTGGTGGTTTGGCGCATTGGGCCTTACCTTGAAAATATCTTTTTCTTGCTCCGTCCACAAGTTGAGGAGTTGCTTGTCCTTGTACTCTTGCATGGGATCTTCAATCAAACCATTGCGATTGTTAAACCTACGTTTTCTACTCTTTTCATCCAGTAGAATTGGTGGAATGACTGCGTAACTCCTCATCTTTTTATCCTCAAGCTCTTGCTCATGCAACCCATCCATAATTTCTTCCAGGTCAGCATCCGACTTGATTCTCGACCCAACCCTGGAAAAGCGTTCCTTGTCCTCCCTTTGCTTTCTCAGCTCGGGGAAAACCTTTTCGAATATTTCCCTTGTTTTTGCATCTCTCGCTTTCTTCTTGGCATTATTCTCTATTTTCTCGAGGCGACGAGCCCAGTCAGCACTCAATTTAGCGTAAGTGGATGTCAAATACGTTTCCCTCTTTTCCTTCTCCTTTTGTTTGTTTTTAAAGTACTCCTGAAGCTTTGACTTGAGGCTTGCATATTTCAACTTATTCTCATGATACACGGCCGTGTCAGAAGGTTGATTGTACAGAGGAAGGTCTACCTTGGGTCCCAACTTGCTCAAGATTTGATGTGCCTCATGAGCCTTCTTCCTATTATCGGCATAGATAATGTGCGGCAGGGATCGATTCATTGACTCAGGTGCTGCTGCAGGTTCCTCCAGATCCCGTTCTGGTTGCGAAGCAGCTTCTTCCAACTCAACCTTCTTCTTTTTCAACTTGGCTATTTGACTTTCAGTTTTTGCTATTTCCCGATCCAGGCGGGCAAGTTGTTGCATCAAGTCCTCTTTCGTGGAGCGGAGTGGGGACTCATCCCGTAAGGGTTCGGACGGTAGTGTTGGACTAATAGCTTCTACTTGTGGATTATATGCAGGGCCCTATCATTTTTTTATTTATAATAAAAAACCAGTCCACAATTTAGTACAAATGCAAAAAACCCTGATTTTATGTTGACTGAGTTTATTATACTTTTTCCCAACTACATATCACAAGACAAGAGAAAAAATGTAAAACTTACACTTCTAGCTCGGTCGGTTTCTATCCGAAGCGGCATATGTACGTCAGGTTTGGAGTCACCTAGTCTGAGCTTTTTGCATGGTGGACTTTCACTCATGTTGGGCGGTACCAGTTTTCCCATCCCGCTACTTTCACCCCTGAACATTAGCACAGAAATGACGATTCTTTGCTTTAAAATTTGTTCCTACAGAAATGTTATTGGTGTGGAAAGCTAAAGCCAATCTAATAAAAGCATAAAACAAGGCGCATATATGTATGCACTTACCCATATGGTGGTCCCTGTGGAGATGGACGGTCAGGTCGAGAGGTCATGGGAGCAGATGTGGGTGGAATATTGTATTCTGCAGGAGGTGGTTGTGGGTTTAGAAGGGACATTCTATGGGGTCGTGGACCACCTCTCTCCTCTGCATTTCGAAAGGCTGACATAGCCGTTGCATTCACAGCATTCATCTGTTGTTGTTGCTGTTGTTGCTGCTGTTGCTGTTGTTGTTGCTGCTGCTGCTGCTGTTGTTGTTGTTGTTGTTGCTGCTGCTGCTGTTGTTGTTGTTGTTGCGAATGCGAATGTGAGGGTTGTTGTTGAGGTGGCCCAGGTTGGTAGGCGATAAACCGACCACTCCTGTCAAGTGCTGCAGCGGCCACCGCCGCTGCTGCAGCGTGTCCATGTTGATCTACGACACCCCCTCTCCCGTACAATGGCGATTGGGCCACAGTATTCACTGGACCTGTTGACCGTGACGGCGGTTGTGGATTCCCTTTGTACGACGAAGGACTCGCATCGATCCTATAAGTGGGCATAATTTATCCAACAACCAACGAAAAAATTATTTATTTTTTTGATTCTCAGCAGTAGCCAAAAATGAAAACAAAACAACAACACTTTGTTCCAGTGTCACCTCATCATTACTCTCTCTGCTTATTTTAATCTCTCTTCTACCATACAATGTTCCTCTATATTTCTTCGAAAAATATTATCACTAATCTTTTTTACAATGACGGTTGAGCATTAACTTTAACTTTTTTTCCTGTTTTATGTTTTCAATGCAACAAAGATCATTTTTGAAATTGAAAAAATATTTAAAAAACGAAAATCTGTCAGAATTTTTCGTACATGATTTCCGACCCATTCATCATGTTTCAAGAGATGAACGTCAGGAGAGGTGACGAAGACGATACTGATTCACTTGGAGTGGTAGATGTTGATAGTAATGATGATGATGATGATGAGAATGAAGGAGTTGTTCCCTTCTCACTATGCTTTTTGAAAAGTGTAATTTGCAAGGTTTCTTCTCCTGCTTCTTCCAAGTTGTTATCAATTAGGTATTGCTGCTGTTTAATGAATCCTAGTTGTTGACTTGACGATGATGATGATGTTCGTGATGACACAAAATCCTGTCGTGACATTGAAACACAGCTCATTGAAACCGGAAGGTGCAGTTATTGAGAAACAAAATAATATATTTTCTTCTTTTTTTTGCAATAAGAAAAGGTACTAGTGCAACTTTTCCATGTTTATGTTTTTATCGCTAATCCTTGACTTTTGGTACAAATTTCTCCAATTTCAACATACTTTCTCATAGCCTTGTCATTTTCTAATGATCAAGTATCCGTTTCATTTTGTCTTGATATTTGTCTCAAAATACGTAGTATTATTATTATTTGGTTGCGTTTACTGTTTCACTGGAAAGTGGACTTTTTGAAGCTATGATGTCAATTGAACTGTGTATAAATATACGGCGCTTTTTTTTAGTTAACCAAAAGTACTACACACAGGTAGGTATATAGCATTTCCTTCGAGTCTATTAGCTCAAGTCAATGAATGGGTGTAGCGGTGCAATTATAATGTAATGTAATAGTCACGATATCATTTTTATATTATTTGCCGTATACGTCTGCATATATTTCCAGGAAATTGATACAACTGTTACGATATCATTTTTCTGTTTTGGAACTCTAGACGTTGTGAAGTTTCTTTTTGTGGAGCACGACAGTTGAAACAAGACAAATACATAGAACAATGACATACAAAAAAAAGATGACAATTTTTTTTTCTCGGGAACCCTTCAAATAACTTATTGTGGAGGAAGACAACAAAGAAACAACTTCAGCTGGGAGGTTAACGTTTCTTCTCCTTTTCTACAAAGACATATAAAGTAGAACAAAAACAGGTCAAAGTTTTACAAGTGAGCTATAGAAAAACACAGCTCAATTTTAAGTTTGCCTTTATTTATTGAATTTTTTTGATGAGGATGTATGACGTGATAAAATATTGTACTACACTTAATCACACACAGTAATAATAACAGTATTACACTTAATTAATTTTAAATCAAAAGATTATTTTTTATGTTGAAACGAACACTCAGATGGACACACATTCAAAAATGCGCAGACACAAGCACAAACACACAGGCAGAAAGAGAGAAGGGGAGAGAAAAATCAATCAATTCAAGAAGAAGGTGATGATGATGATGATGATAATGATGATGAGTCGTAAAAGATGATCAAGAGCACAGGGAAAACAAAATCGTGCATTTACAATAATTGTAATAATAATTGATACTTTTTAAAGAACTTTTTTTTTTGAAGATGGGTTGAGAGAGAGAGAAGATGGGCATATGAGGCAACAAAAAAAATATTATTATTTTTTTTTTTACAAAAAGGAAGTAGCAATACTACTACTACTGCTGCAGCGATGATATAAAAACAGCCTCGCCTTTCTTCAAGTAAAATTAAGTGAGTAGCAACAACGGTAACCTTGTCGACAACGAAGAAACAGTAATGATGCCACTGTCGACATCGTTAAAATCTTGGGTTTTTTTTACTCTCTCGCAAACAACAGTTTTGATCTATAAATGTAACTCAAAAAACTACTACTATCAACTGAAACGTAAACTATATAATTGCGAATCAAATGCTCGAGAAAATATGGTTGCTAAACCATCACCACCGCCACCACCACTACAGTTATACCCACATTTATAAATGTTGCATATAACAAAATCAATTTTCTTCATCAGTTTTATTATTTATTTATTTTAAAAGAAGGAGGGGATTTTTTACGACGACACCACAAACGAAAAAGCACAGAAGACACAGATACGTACGTGCACAAAAAATATAGGCTATATATTCCTTACGAATTATTTTTTTTTCAATTTATTTATTTTATTTGCAATTTTCCTTCTTTGAAATGAAGCACAAAAAAATTATATATTAGTAAAATCTCTCTAGACTGCTCTGCAACTTTCACCGAACCTTTTTATTTATTAAAGAATTGTCCTTCAACTTTAATTATTATTTTTTGTTTCTTGTAAAGTTGAGTGTTTGAGGCTGGCATATAAATATTTAGTTTATTTTTAGACACAATTATTTTATTTTCTGGATTACCATTAAAATGGGTCTGATAATTAAAATTGAAATACAATGCACATGCACATCGGAACAACACAACACACAAAATCCAATCTTGAATGGTGATGTATTTTTTTTTATACGTTTTTCTCTAATTGTGTCACACAGTCACTCTGAGAAGTTATGTGTGTGAAGAAGAGGAGGAGGAAAAACATTAACTAAAAAATAATAATGTTATTATTATTATCTATTGAATATTATTTTTTGGATGACTGTTCTACAGCTACCACCACACACACTCTTCTTGTTGTTGTGTGTCTAGTACTGTGTAACTCTTTACAATTTATAATAGTATTTTGTAGAGTAAGAAGAGTAAGTATACCAGAGACTCTGTTTCCTCGTCTCTCTCTCACTCTTTGCAACAACCACTGACTTGACTCGCTTTCCTTCTCTCTCTCTCTCTCTTCCTCTCTCTCTCTCTCTCTCTCTCTCTCTCAGTAGTGTAGAGTTTCGTTCCTATTTTTTTCTCACAGAAAAATCAACAAGACACACATATATATTATACGCTGCTGCTCTACCAGCAGACCAGAAAAAAAGTTCAGAAGCAAGCAAAGAAGAGGAAGATGATGAATGATGAATGCAATAGCAAAATGTCCTTTTTTCTTGCAAGTTTTTTTGTGAATTCAATTAAGTTTGATCGGAGGTGATGTGATGTGAGAGCTAACTTTTCTCCAATGATGAAATAATAATAGGGGATCATTAGTTTGTTTTGGTAAGGTACAAAAAAAGGTCACAAAAATTTAAAATTCTACGTTGCAAGTTTTCCAAAAAAAGAAGAAGAAGAAAATAATAGATTGACTATACAATATCAGCATGGCGTTTGTTGTAACGCCTGGCAAATAAATATTGTGTTTGTGTGTGCGTGTTTAATTTTAATACAAGTCTTTTTTCACGAAATAATAAAATACAAAATAAAAGACAAGTCTTCGTGGTCTTGGTCGTCTTGAATGATGATGTTCGTGATGATGATGATGATGATGATTATAAATGAATATGTGTGTGTGTGTATATATTTTTTTACAATATATAAAATATTTAAATATTATGTATGGATAGATAATATGTAAAGTACGTACGACTGTAGGTACATGCACATACATTTATTATTATTATTCTCTGGAAATATAACATATATATATTATACAAGAGATATGTATGTATATAAAATCGCTGACTTCTTCACTATTACCCAGCTCAAGTACACGACTGATTGAGAATAGATGTACGTACTTGGGCTATGCTAGGTATACCTACTTTGATAATGAGAGATTGGATAATATTATGGCTCTATGAGATGAGAATGATCATGATCATGATCATCATGATGATGATGTGAGTGCGATGGTACTTTTTGGTACTCTACATTACTCTCTGTTCTGTGTACTACATGCTCTACGTAGTATTAAAAGAATCATAAAATGTATGCATGTATTACAAAAAAAAACAGATAGATAGATAGATATATATTTATATTTAAAAAAAAAAAAAAAGTATACATGTTTGAAACATACATCGTGAATCTTTCCAAGACGAGACCCCTGTCCAGCGTCCAGTCCATTTATTCCTCGTCTTCTCTCTATCTCTTTTTTTTGTCTTCTTCTTTTAATAATAATAATAGTAATGGCACATACGTACGTATCGTAATATGTCGCTATGACTTTAAAATAGTGAGTTCTTGTGTTTTGGACGACGATGATGATTGTTATTATGAACGAACGAAAGGAACGCGTTTTTAAAATATATATATATTATTAGGCTGTTCCACTGCTGCTATTGCTCTGTTACATTTTAAGTTTCCATGAGGGTGATAATGATGAGGACGATGGCAAAGATACTATGTATTTCCATCCATATAGTTATATGGTTATATATATATATGTATATATATATATACGCTAACTTCCAAACATTTCTTTATTATAATAGTCCTATGTTTTTTTTATTATTATATATTGAGTGAGTGTGTGTACATATTACATCTCTCTCTCTCTCTCTCTCTTTGTAGCAGCCAGAGAGGAGCTTTTTCTTCTCTTTCTCACTCACTCTGTCTCTCCGCTGAGCAAGAAGTTTAAGTAAAGCAATCTAACTTAGACACACACACATATACAAACACACACACACACATACACAGCACTCGCACACAGAGTCAGAGTCAGCAGAAGAACTTGAAGAAGAAGAAGAAAAAATATATGAGAGAATAAGAAGAATAAAAGTATGTCTATGTGAAAAAAAGAGTCCGTTGAACTCTTCCACAGGCCGAGGGTGGTCAGGTTCGTCTCACTGACTCAGAGAGAAAGAGAGACGAACTTGATAAAGTACACGGTTATAAAGTTTTATAATAAATATAACATGATCACAGGAGAAGGATGGCGATGATGATGATGATGATGATCATCATCATCATCCGCATGTTCTCTCCCTGTTATTTCTTTATACATATTTTTTTTTACTGACACAAGTTTACTGGCAGCAGCAAATAGGCAAATAGAGAGAGAGAAGTGTTCTCTCTGAAAAGTTATATAGTCTTCCTTTTCATCATGATGAAAAAAGCTTCACATCACCACCACCATCAAACAAGGTTTCTCCCCTCGGAAATTATTGAGAGTTGCCTCGACCAACTTTTTCTCTCCTTTGCTTTTGGCTTTATACTGAAAATGCTTTACATTGCTGTTATTCTCTCTCTCTCTCTCTCTCTTGTACTTCTGCTTGCTACACTGACTGGGTGGACGATGATGATGATGATGATCCCTTATAACTAAGTATTACTATAAAGCTCTCTCTCTCTCTCTCTCTCTCTCTCTCGCTGTTACTTGTTTTATATTACTAACAACAACTGTTACATTTATACTCAAAGAGAAAATACCTACACATAATATGAACTTACCTATGGATATAGTACCTATATAACTATAAACCCAAGTTGCAAATAACGTAATACATACTTGCACACAGGAATACACACACACACACATTATATTAGCATTCAGCAAAACAACAAGAAGGAAACATATAAATATATTATTATTATATTATACTTATTTTTTTTAGAAGGAAGGTTGAAAAGAATAATACCTTCTTATATAAGTGTGTATCAGGTAAAATATGTGTAGACATATTTCTCATATTTATTTTTGCTGCTGCTGCTGCTACTACAAACTACATGCTGTTATTATAGTGCACGTAATATTAGCTGCTGCTGATATGATGTATTTCACATTATATGCGGCCTGTGTTCCATCCTTTTTTTTCCTTCCTTTTTCTCTATATGACGGCTACTATATCGTGAGTGAGTGTGGTAGACATGTAGAGGCATTCATAAAATGTTTGTAGGTTGTAGGTATATCATATATGCGTGCTTTTTTTATATTGTATGTGTGTATATTTTATATGGGATGTGTGTGTATGTATGAATGTTACACCATTTTTTTTTGTACATGTAAATGTAAAGCATCAGTTTTAGTTGGTCCAAAAAAAAAAAAAAAAATTCACATAACAACGTTCACCATTTAGTTTAGTTCAGATTCACGAAGAACAGGACGACCGACCGACCACACTCTTGTTATATTGTAATTCTACCAGCCAGAGAACCAGAACTCCACTCTGAAACAAAATATTTTCGACTCTTCTGCTGCCTTAACCACTTTGCTTGCTGGTTTTGCCTGTTTTTTTTTATCTCTTTGTAAAGCTATGCCTCTGTCTTTTTTTTTATTGCTTGCATTTTTGCTGCTTGTCGTACTGGCCGAAGAACTGATGTTGATGATGATGATGATGATGATGGTGAGTGAATACTTGTACTAGTATAATTACTACTACGTACATAAGTACGGACTTTGAAATAACAAGACTAACTTGAAAAATGAAAAACTGCTGCTTAAACATCTTTTTAGAGAGATAGACTCTCAAAAAAAAATCAAGAAAAAAAAATCTTGGCTAAAAACAGAGAAACTTGCTTGCTTCTTGCATGCCTGCTTGGCTCGGTTGCACATAAAAATACCACCACCACATCAAACAAACACACTTTTTTTTAATCTGTTTCATCGTCGTCATATCAATATTTTTAAGTGAAAAAAAAATCGTAATATAGAAAAATGGTATCATTATACCGGTAACAAGCAGCATCAGCAGCAGCAGAAAAAGAGGGAGATTAGTTTTCATATTGATTTATTTTTCAGTTCTACTGCTAAAAATGATAACTACATGTAACTTAATGTGAAATATCAGGTTGTAGTATTATTACTTTTGATGAAATTTGATGAATGATGATCTAATCTGATGTCATGCAAGTTAATTGAACAAGGATGATTGATAATGAATAAGGATACTTTCATTGCTGGCTAAAGAAAGAGTGGCAATGTTTAAGGTACAAAAACACACATGGAAAACCTTATTTTGAGGTTAAGGAAGACAAAAAATATATACATAGATGCAATGTATACACTTGAATACGTATAGTTTCTTCCAAATACTATTAATACACATATATCACGATTTTGATGAGCTGTGACAGAATATCTATATTTTTTTCCCTTTCATCAATCAGCAGCAATCGACCTTGCACATCATTTATTGGACGTTTTGTATATGTGCATGGTTGTAAGTTAACATTGATTTTGTGGGGTGCCTCCAAGGAGACACGACAAAAATATGTTTTCTAAAATGCTGCCCAACAATATAATCCAATCAATTTTATAGTACATGAATTACTTACGTCATCATCTCACTCCATTGACCACTATACGTTTAAAAAAAATTAAATTCTATTGCTGTAATCTGAGATGATAAATTATTTGTCTCTACTGATGACTGGAGTCCAGTCACTGGACGACACTGCTTCTACTACTGTCAAACTGACAAAATATTTCAGCATACAACTTTTTTTTTTTCAACACACACACACAAACTCAATATGTTCCAAGTGAATTTAGCACTAAAACCTTTTCCCTGGTTGACATACAGATATTCATGCATCAATGTAAAATTTGTACAACATTTTTCTGCTTAAAAATTACGACTATATGCAAGCATTTTAAAACAATAGGACATGCATTTTATACAAGGAGGGCAGCAACATTCCACGTAAGCCAAAGATACATACCTAATTTTTTTTTGCAATAATTGCGCGAGAGAAACCTCTTTTCGGTTTTCACCACACATCAATTTTAATTCTTCTTCGTTATTACAAAACATACATACTTTGTACTTTTTTTTTTTGAAGACAAACATATTGGCCCCATTGTCTTTATAAATGGTTTTTAATAATAAAGTAGGTGAGCAAGTGTGTAAAAAAAAACTTTCTGTTTTGTCAGATTCAAATGTTTAAATTTTTAGTCAGATGGCCGCATGACTATTTATAACAACAGTAGTAGAAGCAGTAGTGGGGTAAGTAAGGAAATGACATGGATCGGTAGAGTTGCATACTCCTGCTCAAACCTAAACGTGTACCCATATATTTAGTGTAGCATCGTCACAAACTATTTTACCGTTAGCATTCTCATGCCATAGCACACATATTATTATTGTTACTACTATTATTATTATTTCATATAGCCTTTGTGAAGAAAACGCTGTTACGAGTAATAACCTCTTTATACCTACTTAAGAAATCCCTTGGAATACATGTTATGCATAAAGTCTCGCGTATTTATTTACATAATACTTCTTTTTCTTTTTTTTGAAAAAGTTTGTTAATATAGCTGATGGCTTGTTTGGGTCAGTTAGTTGAGTTAGTTTGAATAGGGAAAATAGTGTTACATATTAGCTGAAAATTTGTTTGACTACCATTTCATTGGTGTGTGGAACGTGTGGAGTATAGAGTCAACTCAAGTAGTAGAAGTGGTAGTAAGAAAAGGACGAGTGAGGCAGAGGAAATAACAAAAGAAGAAAAAAAAGAAGTTTTATCAAATTTTTAGTATTAGCAACCAACAACCACTAGTAGTATTGTGTAGCTTACAAATATGCCTATAGTTTACTACGCATCAGAAGAAGAAGAAGAAGAAGAAGAAAAAAACGTATATAATTCCCTACTTTTAAAGCTAGGCATTCTCTATAAATCTACTCTCTTTCTTGGAAATTAAGTCCTTGAGTGCAACTTTGGAAAAAAACATGTAGATTTATAGAGAGGTATATGTGTATATACACACATCTATATATATATGTAGGTATAGCTCAATCTACCTAAATATAATGTTTGCACTTTGTAGGCGCAGGCGAGAGAGAGTTATTAGCACGAAAAAAAAGAAAGGGGTAAAAATGGAGTATCGCATGTTGTTGTTGTAGGAGTATGTAAGCTGAGGAGGAGGAAGAAGAAGAAGAAGAATAGAGGAGAAAAAAAAAACGGTTTTTATTACATATTACGTTTTATGTTGTGTTATTATTGCCACATATACTCTGTAGTTGTAGTTGTTGTTGTAGTAGTAGTAGAAAAGTAGTATGGTTGTAATATTATTGCATGGCAGCAGACTACCTTTAAAAAAACCTATAATACAATACATATATTTTTTTTTTCCTATACACATTTTTTCTTCTTTCAGCTTCTGCTTTTTATTCTTCGTTCATTTGCTCGGCCTTTTTTCTTTTTGTCGTTTTTTCGGTCTGCTGTTTCTGTTGCTGCTGCTACTGCTGCTGCTGTTTCTGGTGGTGAAAAAAAAATGTATTGGAATGGTTTAGGATTTTGAAGGAGGAGTATTCAAGTTTTTAGCAGAGACCACACAACACATATGTATATATACAGCATGCAGGCAAACTACTACAACTTCTACTGCCAGGTTGGTGTATTCAATTCAAGAAGAGTTGCATTATGTTCCAGTTGGAACAGTCGTTTGTTTGCCAGGCCAGGGTTTGGATGGAACAACGACACAAAAGCTTTTCTTGTGCTGCTGCTGATGATGATGATGATGATGATGGTGGTGGTGGAACATAAAAAAACGCTGTGTGTGTGGAGTGGAGGGAGGGAGTAGAAAATAATGTGGATATTATGACATTTGCTTGTGCTGATGATGCTTCGCTAGTTGCTATATAACAGTATTTTTTTCATGGTGGTGGTGGTGGTGGTGGTGGTGGTGGAAGGAAGCCAGACCAGGAACAGAAAGAGAAGAAGAGAAAGAGGACAGGAGGAATGGTTTTGCTTTGCTGCTGCTGCTGTTTCTGCTACTTCTATGGAATCGAAACTAATATGAAAGGGCGAAACTCAAGCAAATAAACCCATCTTTCCCAATTTTCCGTGTATGCTCAGCATTCCAACAACAAAATATACGAAATCATGATGCGTTTTGCCAGCAAGCAAGAAAGCATCTCCATGTTGGCAGGAATAGAAACGGATGGGAAAATATGTTGTCGTTTTTTGATGTGTGGTAGTACTTATTATTTTAGCAGCAGTAGTACAGCTTCCTGAACAAAAAAAAAAGAAAAGAAAATTCTACCCTTTTTATTTTGATCAGGGTCCATTCATCCATACATTCCATTTCAACCCGAAAAACCTATCATCAGCATCATCGTGTCATTCCAGTCAGTCAATCTTCAAAGTTAACAAGTAGGGATTCATTTTTAAATGAAATACTACTACAAAAAAATTGCTTGCTAAAAATAAAATGTAATATAAGTAGGTCTTGCTGGATTTTCTTTTTGGGGAGTTCTTTTTCTTTTTTGCTGAGGGATTCTTTCCATATTTTTCATTGAAACAGCAGCAGCAGCGGTAAAGTACAGTGGTTGTTGGAGAGCAAGAGTAATCCGGAAAAGAAAAAAAAAACTCCACATATATCCAGAAAAAGGAGTAGAAAGCAGAGTAAACCAAGCTTCCATCATCATGCATGTCCTCCCAGTCTCAACGCAGGAGGATCAGTGTTCCATCCATCCAACTCCAATAACATCCAACCAAACAAGTCTTGTTTGAAATGGAGTACAGTGAGTGAGTCGGTGGTGGTGGTGGTGGAGAACAAAGTTCCAATAATGATATAAAAACAACGACCACCATCATCATCATCAACGCCATCGCTTGCATCATCATGTTTGCCAGCAGCAGCAGCAGCAGCAGCAGCGAAAAAAAGAGATGAGAATCAGAGGCAGACTCACAGCTCTAAATGATGCTGTTAGGTATATTATGGTATTATTATGATGGTAAGGTTACAGCATGGTGTCCCTACTCCTTCCACCATCACTTCTCCTACTATTTAGCAGCAGTAACAACAACCAATGCAGCATCACATCATGATATATAATACATCATCTCTTGTGTAAAAAAAAAAAATTTAGAAGGCTGCTGCTGCTGCTGCATGCATGCATGTAGGGAAAGGCTACGCTCATCTCCTCCTTTCCTTCCTCACATTCAACAACACTAAATGGACTTGATACTTTGCAATTCCCATCTACCACACAAAACCACCATCCATCCATCTATCCATCCATCCATATACAAACATGGAAATCAAATAAACAGCCACATATATACACACAAATTCATTTTTTTTCACTCTGCTTCATCTTCATCATCATTTTCTGCATATCACATAATATGGTTGCAGATCAGCAGAACCTACATATATATATACAAATAATAATAGAAGAATATTACACTTGAATAATATATATATAGATACATAATACCTACATTTATATAACTATTTGCCATTAACTCCATATATTTATATATTCATACATCGACCGTCAACCGTAGTTGCTCATACCAGTCACCATAATTTTGTAATACGCAACTTCCACCACAACTGCTAATTTGATGTGTATGTTCTGATCTCATCTCATATCATCCTGATAGTGGTGGTACTATGTAGTAGTGCTGCCGCTGATGATGATGGTGGTGGTGCTTTGCTGGTGCTACTTTACCATTTTATTTTCCACGCAAACAATGTTCTCAATATCTCAATTCATTTTATAATCAGCAGCACCAGCACCAGCAGCAGCACAGCATCACGGATTTTTTAGTCGTCCTTACCAACTATCACGTAACCCTTTTTCGTACTTTTTTTTTATATCAGCCATGCATTCAATCAAGTTTTGTCGTTTTTGTTGTACTCCCATAATCTCAACACGGAACTGGCATTCATTTAATGTTTTTTTTTTGAGAGTACTTGAATGTCGAATTACAAAATGTTTTATATACTTTTATATGCTATGCGAACCCATGCACAAATAAATGCATGTAAAAGGAGGGATGGATGATGCACATTATTATTATATATGTGTGATAATGTACATTCACAATAGAGAGTAAATATAAAATTGTAAGTTTAGCAAAGGGCAAGCCTAAATATTCCATACATATCGTTGTTGTGACTTATAGTAGTAGTAGTAGTAGTACAAGGCAAAAATGCAGACGCAGACATGCAGACGTTTAATAATCCTCCCATTATTATTATCATCACACATAAATGTGTGTGTGTGTGTGTGTGTGTGTGTGTAGTTGTTTGTGGATAAGGGATTTGAATTTGCAAAATTTGCACATCTTTTAATATACGACTTTTTTTTAAAAAATAATTTGAGTCAATTGTGTTATAACTTGAGTCTTTATGTATGTATGGATATATATGTACACGAATGCACGCATGGTTCTGCTTTGACTACACTGTAATTGATTTTTTGTCATTCAAACGGAATCATTAAATTCCCATCTTGAATTAATATTGAATGACCATGATTACGATTAAGAATTCAAGTGTCTTTTGTAAAAACTGACTGACATGTTATTAGGCGATACCGCGACAACTGTTATTATTATTATTATTACAGCGTTGTAAAATGTAAAGCTATTTTCCTAACCTGTTTACTATTATTGTCAATTGTAATGTCCTTAATATAACTAAATGTCGATTTAAATTTTTAATAGCTCCCGATTTCTCATACGTCGTTACAAAAGATATTATTAACTATTAACGATGGCACCGGCGTTTTTTTAATCTGGGATCTTTTATGGCAAATTAATACCATGCATGCGCTTACTCGCAGATATGTAAACCAACGGAATATATGCATACTTTCACGCAGATTACTATAATTTGAAATCTCGCCGACGGGATTTTCATTATTATATATATAGCCATGTTGCAGAATAGAATATCACACATTTTCAAAAAAAAAAAAAAAAAAAAAAGTCGTAAAGAAGGACACGGCAATAAGAGGACATACTACAATGGTGAATGGGTATGACTAGGATGATGATGATACATAGATCGACATATGTACCGATGCCAGTTTGGTAAGAAGGACCATAAAGCAAGTCAAGCAACAGCAGTAATCCCAATTTTCAAAAGCAAATCACATTTTTTCCTCTCCATTATCATCATCACTTGACGACATCCCAGATATTTTTTTTTTTGCATTTTCATGCGCCATGTCATTTCAATTGGCGTTAGTCAGCCATGCTTGTTATCCATATAAAACTAGACATGTTTTTAAGGGTTCCAACACAAAAATATATATATGTGGTAGGATGATGATACCACTATTGGTAGTAGCAGTACTGCTCACTTATAAAAGCTACAAGAAATGTTCAGCAGCGTCCTCTTCTATATAGGTATTTATCATTAACATATCATCTTTGGAAAATCGCTTCAGTGAACTGCTTCTACTGAACCGCTACATCATCATGATGATGATAAAAATTTTGATATTGCATTACGTTATCTACTGAGTGACTCTAGTCACTAGTAGATGATGATGCTGATGAGAAGAAGAGAGTACAAGAATGGCAAAACACGGAATGACGATAATGATCGAGAATCGAGATGGAAGCCTTAAAGTAAGTTTCATAATATGATAATAACAATAATAGTAACAATGATAAAAATTATTAGCCAAGGAGCGAATATTTTTTTAGCCCTTCATCATCAGCAGAGAGTTGAGTGAATGGCCCAAAAAAAACAGGTATACATACATACATATTACTATTGTGTTATATGCAGCTGCAGAATACATCACACAGACAGACAGACATTGTTCTCTTGATAATCCTATAAAAATGCTAGAAGATATTCAGTGGCACTTAATGAGTCAGTAAGAAAGAATGAAACCTGCGAACAGACAACATGAACAGTCTTGCTCTTTCTTATTCCTGATTATTGTGTACTTGATCATCAACATCAGCAGCAGAAGCAGCATTATCATCATCATCATCATCATCACACAATCTTCATGATCATGATCACCAGCACCAGAAAGCAAACAGTAACTTTTTGGTAACCTGAACCTGAAACCATTTCTACTCTAACGATTATTACGGCTGTGTGCATGATGATGATGATGATGATGATGATGATGAAAATGATGATGATAACGCGCTGATGATAAAGAGAGAGGGATTCCTCCTCATCTTTGCAACAACACTCTCTTCTCAATCTCAACAGCTACGCTTTTACGCTTCTTCGTCTTCTTCTTTTTAACTTTATAGAAAGAAGAAAAAAAATCCAAAATATGTATTTTACACGATGAATGCGTGTTCAAGCTCATCATTCATGCTTATATCCTATCCTACTACCCAAGAAATTTTCCATTTGTGTTTTGTACTAAAAAAGTATACACATTTAATAGGTGAGTTTGAATGCATGCATGGATGCATGAGTGGTAGAGGTAGCTACGAATAGATTAACTTTGATTGTGTGTGAGCCGAGTGCAGGCAGACAGAGAGATGCACAAATAAAAAAAACATACTCATTTTAGAGGTGAGTGAAATACAATAACAAAAAAAAAATTTATATCCAAAGAAGATTTCATCATCATGTACATTTCTTTAGAGGTGTTATAATAATAATAATGGTTTCTCCGATGTTTCCCTCATGTGCCGTTTCTAAAAGAGCTTAGTCTTCAACAAATTCTCCGCTTCACCTATATACGGCCAGCATAATAATATGGAAATATATCTCTTTTCAATTATCATTTCACGCTCATCTATTCATGTACAAACTAGGAAAGTATTCATTATAACGTTAGGTCAAAAGGAATTGTGTGGTTTTTTTTGGTGTTTCGTGTGAAAATGAGAAAAGTTCACTTTTGATAAACAACTGGATACGATTGTATAATAAGAATAATGATAGGTAAGCATGATTTTTTCATGATGGTCCTTGTGATGCCCTTTCGTCTCCAATTCATCATAGCAACTAATAGTCTCATTGTTGCTATTATTTTTCTTACATTTATTTAAAAGACAACATATTTTCTTGATGATTCAGAGTATATGTTTGTAGATGGTACATTGATGAAATATTTTTTTTACCTAAAATTAACCCTTTCTCCATTTACCCCAAAGTTTTCTACTCAATATCATCCGAATGCTGCATAGGTTAGAACACTGTCTTTTGTGTCTACAGTTTCCCGTACGATAAAATTAACCCTTTCTCCATTTACCCCAAAGTTTTCTACTCAATATCATCCGAATGCTGCATAGGTTAGAACACTGTCTTTTGTGTCTACAGTTTCCCGTAGGCATTACTTATTTAGCTATATAGTTTTTAACTTGACATTCATTAAAATATAAACTAATTGAAATAAAGTCTTTTGGTGCTCATGCACCCTTGCGTTGTTGAGTTGTGTGGTGTATCATGTATTGTCTGCATGTCGAACATGGATATGCCGCATATTTTTTATAATATATATTTTTCACATTGTTAAACGCATACCAAATGAGGATTTATCTTATATTTCAATGGACGGATGCCATATTGGAGTGAATGTCAAGCGTACCTTATTTATAACAATAATAATATTTATCATCAATCTAATTATGGTTTGCAGTGCATGCGTGCAATAATAATAATAAGTAACGCAACCCTTCTTGTCTGTCTTCCATATAAGCATGCGGACGCGGACATTTGCCTGTTACGTACATGTAATACATGTGATACTTTTTTTTATATATGTGTGTGCTTTGCTTCATGATAATAATATACATAATACTAAAAAAAAGCAGAGTAATTATATTGCAATATTGAACTTCACCTTTTTTCAAACACACAACTCACGATATAAAAGCAATTGAGAGAGAGAGAGAGACGCACATACACACACTTTATTATTATTATGCATTATGAGGACACACGGACGCGGACGATGACGACGTCGACAAAGTTGATGATGATGATGGTGCTGTTGGCAGAGAGAGGGTATGGGGTATGGTGATTTGAAAGGCATGCCATTGCCATGCCATGCCATGCCATAATGGTCTCTATATTATTTGTCTTGTATTTTTTTTACTAGTGTGTGCATAATATTATGTAGGCAGTATATTTAGTTGCTTGCTTGGTGTTTGTTGGCGTTGCTGTTGTAGTAAGCAAAGATGATGATTTGGATGATGGCGTCGTTGTTGGAAGTGCAAGTGAAGAGGAAAAAGCAAAAAGGATTAAAAAAAAGTTGCTACAAGTTTGCACAATGCATGCATGCCAATGACTTTAAATGTGGTGGTGGTGGTGGTATGTATGCTGCGGTGGTGTGTGCTTCTACTGCTCTGCTGATGATAGTACCACTTTACTGCTTTGTGCATAATGTACAATAGCACTAGAGGATGATGCATTGGCGTGTTTTACATAATATATAACACACATTAATTAGTGTATGCATTCAGCAGAGAGAGAGAGATGATTTGAAGTTAGTTTTAAGAATTTTTAAAAGCAAGTTTTTCTCTTGAGTTTTTAAGAAGAGTATTCAATTTATTTGCAAGTGTTGTTGACTGTGGTTGAATGGATGGGAAATGGGAATGAATGGAAGAAGAAGAA
>JAHZNC010000167.1:0-10712 GCA_027744095.1 Zhuqinia jingwanae
GTAGAAAAGGGGGATTTAGCTATTCAATGCAGTCAGTCGTCAGTTGAGTTGGAAAAGAGGATAAAACGAGCGAATCATTGAAAGTTGTTGGTGTTCTCACACACACGAACACACAAGACAGGTTTATATCTTTTTTCGGCTCGTCTTTGGAAATTAAATGCTTTAAGCTGATTTCATTACGTGTAATGTCCATGATGGCGTGATGAGATGTGTGGAGGACGATATAGAAAAGAAAAAGAGCCTTAAAACATGCTCCCCTTCCACAAAGTAACCTTAAAACGCAAAGCTTATTCAGTTGCAAAACCAAATGCATGAAATATTACGTTAGTTGACTTGTCTGTTTTACATGCTATTATTGTATATGTTTGCTGTTGTATGAAAGTTCCAGTAGTTTTGATTCCTTCGTCATTCTGTCAACATCACAGAAAATACATTAATTATACAGGCGGTTGTAGGCGCATCATCACCATCATCACTACTACCATTAGTTATAAAGTCAACCAAACTTTTTTTCCCCATGTTTTCCATTTCCAATAATCTTGATGATGATGATGATGAGTTTGGATTAGGAATTCAAATTTTGGTTTTGATAAATGAGAAAAAGTAGAATAGTAGAGAGAATCAAAACCGCAGCAGGAGTAGCACTAATAGTTATAAAGTCAACCAAACTTTTTTTCCCCATGTTTTCCATTTCCAATAATCTTGATGATGATGATGATGAGTTTGGATTAGGAATTCAAATTTTGATTTTGATAAATGAGAAAAAGTAGAACAGTAGAGAGAATCAAAACCGCAGCAGGAGTAGCACTACCCCCACTAAATACAAGCAACTTTGGTTGGTCAACAAAACTGTAAACATTCCTAAATCCAACCGTCCACGTAAACAAAGTATAAAAAAAGTATGGATCAACTTTGAATAACCAGAATCCCCACTAAATACAAGCAACTTTGGTTGGTCAACAAAACTGTAAACATTCCTAAATCCAACCGTCCACGTAAACAAAGTATAAAAAAAAGTATGGATCAACTTTGAATAACCAGAAAGAAAGAACAAACAGGGGATGGATATGGAGGACTCGGCTTGGACCAAAACAAATGACATGAAAAATTGCAAATTCTAATGAGCACACATTCTTTTATCTTGGTATTGACTTGTACCACCTCATCAAAGGACCACACTATACCACTGGCCAAACTCTTTCATTACAGCATAATATCCAATTCTGACTCCAGCTTAGGCTATGGTCATATAAGTAACAATAATGAAAAAGTTCACTTGAACACGAGGTTCAAAGAGACTGAAATTAAAAAATTTGTAGGGACATTTAGAAATACCAACAACCACATTAGCATTACCAATTTATCCATTTTTCTCTATTTCATCTGGTTTAGCCTTTGTACTAAACTAAAAACTGGCTTTATGCAACGTAGTTTTTTTTGCAACATATTTACATTCCAATTCAAATTATGTTTGGCAATGTGGATTTTCCTGTGGTACAAAAAACTCATTTCATTACTACATTTGTTACTCTATATAAAAAAAACTTTCATTTCCTTTTGTTCCCAGTCACTCAATTTGTTTTCCTGATTGTAATTATTTGAATTTTCCCTTTTTAGTAGTAGAAAACCAATAAGGATCAAATTCAAACAAGCGCCTCAGTCCACAGGAAATAAAATAAGCTTACTCAAAGCCATAATTGAAATTTTAAATGCAATGTAGTTTCCACTTTTCCTTTGAAAACGGAATGACTATAAACACCAAAGCAAATAAAAATGGATATAGTATGTAAATGCCATTCCATATTATTTGCCTTGAGCAACTAAAAAAACAAGTTTCACATTTGAGTAATAATGATGATATCTAAACATTTCTGCCATTTCACCATCAAACACGCGTGTTGCGGTTATGTATTTTCTTTGTGATATACGACCAGGAGGATGATGATGATGTTGATGACGATGACAATGACATGTATTTTTCACATTATGCATCTCTTGCTCTTCTTTTTTTTACCGAAAAAATGGGGAGAGGGAGAATCAACAGAATGACAAATAATAGATATACACACATTTTTTCTTCTTTGTTTGTATATAAATACAATCGCATCAGTGTGGTGGTGGTGCTGCTGCTTCTTCTTCTGCAGCTCCAGTTTTTTTTATTTCGGAATGGAATTGTGCAAGAGACATGTGTTACATATATGTTGTATGTGTGTGAGTGTGAGTTGGTAGCGGCTGTTGTTGATGTGATAAGATTAGAAAATGTGCTCTTCTTCTGCTTGTCGTTTGCATCCGCTTACTCACTCCAACAAACAAACAAACAAAAAACTATAAGCAAAGCAACGTTTTTTTCTGTCCTGTGGCTTAAAAAGCGGGTGTTCATTTTTATATAATGCACCCACCCCACCACCACCAACACTGGCACTCATACTACTCTTCTTGTGCTATATAACGTTGACATACGTGGCTTTTTGGGAATTTTTATTTCTTCGGAACTGGAGTGGAAGAACAAGGAAGATGTATGTATTATAATTTTTCTCAGCATTTCTTTTCTTCTTCTTCTCTCTCTCTCTCTTGAGCCATAATCATAATGTGGGCTCTTTAATTTGGTTTTTTTCCAATTTCTTTTCTTTTCTTCAAGTAAACATAGGTATTTCCATGATGCAGCACATACCTACCTATTTTTATATATTTATATTCTTGCTCAATTTTAGTTTTTTCCTCCACCTCCACGCCACCACCACCGCTAGTGCCACCCGTGGGAAACCATATTCCACTTTTTATATGCATACTATTTCTCTCTCCAGAGATGGAATTGAGAAGAAAAAAATCCTCGTTTCTTTCCTCTGTTCTTATTCTTCTTCATGACTTTTGCTCCTTCCCTCTTTTGAAATGCTTACTTATAAAAAAAAGAAGTGTTCTGCAGCCTGAATATGTGTTGCTGGAAAAAATTGCTCTGATGCTAAAGTTTTTTTTTCACTTTCCCAGTTAGTTTTAAGCAATGTTCAGCTTCAGAAATATAAATGTCTTGCTGGATGTCATTGTCATATGTTCATGGAGACGAGAATACGCGAGATGGAAAACGATGAGGAGATGAGTGCGTGGCGTATGGAGAATGAATGTATACGTGTAAATATATATATGCGGATGCTGATCCAGTGGAGTCGTAATAATCATCATCATCATCTACAATCCACACACAATTCAAGTTGAAAGTTGAAGAAGAAGAAGCCAAAAATAAAATGTGTTCCATTTACGTCGACTGCTGCTGCTGCTGATGCTCTTTTTGTTCATGAGATGTGGAATGATGATGGCGATGATGATGATGGTGAATGATGATTACTGCTACTACGCAGCCACATCACATTATTGCACAATACTGCATCTCATCTCTGTGGTTTGGTTTGTCGGAAGGTTTCTTGGTTGGTATATGGATATTTTTTAATACTGGCTGGAGATGGAATCTTTAGAGATGCGAGGGGGGATTGTTGTGGTCTTATAACTTATAAGAAGGCGGCAGTTCATTGCTCTTATCCGACAACAACAACACTATAACATCATCAACATCACCACATACACATTACTTAAATGCATCCCATTGTGTGTACTTTCAGAGAGAGAGAGAGAGAGAGAAAGAAAGAGAATCTATGTATATGAGAGGAGCAGCAGTAGTAGTAAAATGTTTAGGAAATGAAATGGAAATGAAGTCGTAGAAAAGCTAAAGAGTCTCTTTTTTGGACAGAAGGAAATAATACGGTAGCAGCAGCGTATAAGCGTGTGTAGTAGCAGTAGTAGCAGAGAGTAAAGTACCAACGTACAACTAAAATGCATTGGGATGGGGAAATGAAAATGAAATTTTATGGCCACCTTAGAATTTCTCACATTTACGACAACAAACGAAAAAAAAGAGCTACAAAGTTCTCTTATTCTTCTTCAGAGAGTTTATGCAATGCACAGAGACTTTTCGACTCACAAAATTTCATGATGATTTACATGAAAAAATATTTCATTGTTGCTTCCAGCACTATTCTTGCGTCTTGAGAAATAAAGTCAAAAGTGGTGGTATATATGGTGTAGGGTGTCGTGTAGGGGTAGGTGGTAGGTAGCAACAGGATAAAAAAAATGGAATTGCCATGCACTACCACCAAGGAATGTCGCAATGTCACAAAAAAAGTTTATTTGAATTTGTAAGTAGCAGAGTAAGTTCCTGTGGTGTTTGGTGGCAGAGTGGCTGTAGTAGTAGTGGCAAAGGAGCAAAATGCACCTTTTTTTTATTATGCATCCATTTTCTCTCCTTCTTGTGCAATCAACCGAGACGTGTATGAATGAAAAATATTATGTATGTAGATGATTATATGAATAAATGCACGCATGCAATGCAACAAAACTAGAAAAAAAGCCACGAGTACAATAGAATAAATGCTATACTTTGTTATGCGGGGGAGGGGGGGGGAGCGGGAGCGTTCACAAAATATTACATTATTATTATTCATGAAAGGTGTCATAATTTTTTTTTCCACAAATATATTCTCCATTTTGCAATACAGCAAAAATAGTCATCATGTCACTTGTGAACAACCCCAACTAAGTTATACATATAACATGACCATGAAAGAAAAAGAAGGGATGAAATGCGTATAGTAATCATCATCAACATGACCATGTTTATTGCATTTCACATTTTCTTTTCAGCTTACACCTTTAAAATAAGTTAGAGGAATGTTATTGTGTGCTATGCTGCTGCGAATGATGATGTGTCATTGTCGTGTTATGACTTTTTCCTAACTTTATTTCCTTAACTCACACTCAGTTCCTGGGATTCCAAGTGAAACAAGATATTATAATATGGAAATGCATGTAATGCTGAAATGGGTATATATGTAACTTTTGTGTGTATATATGCATCACCATTATTACCTTCTGCTCCACTATTTCTTCCACTTCCATCCCCTGTTTTAATCCCAAACGCTCCTCGCATCATAATATTATATAGCATCAAAACTGTATCCAAAGATGATTCGCATTGATGGAATTTATATTTCATTTTTTTCTTCATCTTTTGGGAAAAGGGGTTTAGAAAAGTAAAAATTATCTCTGGAGAGTGAAAGAATGAAAAAAAAAGAAAATGTATAAAAAAAGAAGTTTAGTAGCTATTTTGTGTGTATTACTACTGCTGTTATTATACCGGTTCCGGTAGCGGGATAATATGCGTTTCATCCTCCAACGTCATCTCCTTCACTCACGAAGAAAAGATGAATTTTATAGTTTTGATGAGGTTGGATGGGAAATGAGAAACCAGAAAAACGGAAAGAAATGAAAATTGTACATTTTTTTTTGGTGGGGATGGGAATGATGGCATATAATTTGCTATTTTTCACGGCTTTCTTTCATACTTACTTACAAATATCTACACATATCCTCGCTAGCTTTCTTCCTTCAACTCAACAATGGGCTTGCAAATGAGCTAGTTATTTTATTTCCTGTGCTTCCATACTACTGCTGCATTACTACTTTCCTTTCTGAACAAGTCAGTCAGTTTATGAAATGAAAATAGACATCGTCATGAAATGAGCGCTTGAACAAAAAAATAATACGAAGTAAATTTATTAATTTTTTTTTCTTTCTTATTTTTTGTTATACAAATATAATATTCTAGACACTGTGTATAGAGTAGAAAAAATATTATTATTCGCAGCTTCTACTTTTTTTTGTACAGCAATAATAACAATAATATTCAGCAATGAAGAGGATGAGTCTACTCACAATTGCTAACTGTGTTGATGTCCTCGTTTTAGGCTGTATTCTTTTTTCTCTTCTTTTTACTTTCTACTACAATGCAGCAAAGGAGATGAGATTGAGTGTGGAGGAGAAGAAGACAAGAGCTTGATAAACATGTCAGACAGAACATGTAATAATAATAATAATATGAAAGGAGAAAAAAAGGAGAATGAACAGCAGCAGAACTATTATTATTAAAGGGAAAAAATAATAAGCTAGCAGACAAAAGGAGGATACGAGCTAGAATATGTATATGCGTACATATTCTTTGTCTGAAATCAGTAAAGGAAATGAGAAGATATTAAACTTGATCTGAATCCGAGTTCGTTATGAGATGTGAGAGAAATGACGCTTACTCTATACGTTTATGACGTGAATTGAAATGCTGCAATTGTGAATTGGGCGTATTCTCAATGAGAATTTCTCATACGCAGTACGTAAATATTGTATAAAGCAATATTTTATTAGCTTTCATTTCCTAATATTATCTTTTCATAAGAGAATAATAATAATACCAAGAAAGACAAGGTAGAACAATCGGAAAGTAGGTATGAAGAAAGAATCCTTTAGGATATTAGGATATTTATAAAGTACACCTTTAGTACAAATGCAACTCTGCAACTGGATATTTTGAGAGGCGGTTTACTGCACTAATTTTCAGATGAGTTTGGTAGGTAGTAGTGTGTAGCAGCATCATCATTTTATGAACACAGATTGCGGGAGGTGGTAGACATACAGAGAAAATGAGAATAGGCTGTTGCTGGGTTTGGCTGATGAGCAAGAAGAAAAAGAAGATGATTATGATGAGATGAAGGGAATTCCCAAATGAACTGAATTTCTCTTCTCACTTTCTCATTAAATATTTCACAAGAAAAAATAAAGAATGATATAGAGCAGCTGACTTGATTGTAATGTTGTTGCTGTCGACGGATATATATACTTTTTTTCACGTTTTTTTCTTCTTCTCCTATCACCAGTGCTCAGAGTTAAAAGCATGCTGTGTTTTTTATGAAAGGAAAAGTTGCCGAGAATTGGTTCAAGTTTAAATAAACGGTGGGAGATGGCAATGAGATGAGGCGGATTATTAAGCCAATGTGAAAATGGAATGAGAGAAAAAGTAGAATACTTTTTCTTTACTGTTATTATTGTTGACGGTGATGTTCTGATGTGATATTACTTCTGTATATAGCATCATTTCATACCATCATCATGTTGTACATATATACTGGATATGATGGTTGTTTTCCTACAAAATGTCAGTAGTACATGCAGTATATAGTATACACGCAACAAACAGAAGAAACAGAGAAATGATATGCCTTTCCCCCAGGGAAAGTAGTGAAAAGTGCATTTAGTTTTTTTTTGGTTTTGGTACACGGTGTGTATATATATATTACACTGTCATTCTACGCAGCTTTTCTTCCGGAAGAAAAGTCATTTCCATTTTCACAGTGAAATTAAACGAAATTTTTCCCTCTTTGCACAGTCATTTTGAAGTACATTAGAAAAAATTAACAAAATTTTCATTTTGTTCTCGCAGTTATTTGCTACTTGGCTGAATGCAAGATGAAATGAATGAATATATAGGAGTAGACATCGACGTGAAGGTATTTTCTCCTTGGTGAATTTTTTTGTTGTTGCGCGGACAAGTTTTTTTTGTTTTTTGGTTACAGTATCAGTGTATTGCTTTTGTCATTTGGTGGCATATGGCGTGTAATGAAGCCAACTCGACATCTCTCTGTGTTCACTCCACGCACAGACTTCTTCTGACTGACTCTTCTTGACTTTTGTTGACCGTGTTTTTTTTACTATAATGCGGTGTCGGTGTCATATGTCTCTTCTCTTCTTATTCGACTCAAATGACTTGAGTGGAATATTTTGTACCTTTTTTTCGTTCACTCGAGTGCAAACCCAAGAAAATAAACCAGATTGACAGGGAATGACATTTATGCGGAAAACAAGAAAGGAAACAAGAAACGAAACGGATTTTTTTCCTTCTTGAGCAAAGTTGTCACTTTTGCTACTTTTCTGCCTCGGTCTCATGCTCAAGTAAATTTCAAGCAGCAGCACTCCAGCAAGTCCAGTTACTGTTACTTCGTCTTTTTTTCCAGTGTTTTCCTCCTTGTAACCGTTTTAGGTAGAACTTTTGACTTTTTCCTGGCAACAACGAAATTTATATTGAGCTTGGGTGCTACTTTATTGGTGTTCACTTCTTGTTTTGCATAATATCAAATTGTATATAGGCATTCTGCGTTGTATTTACTACTCACTCACGCGCTCATCCACTTTTTCTTCTTCCCCTGCCTGTTGTTCGTCAAAAGTTACTATAAAATTCAGTTCATCCATCGCTCGTCCTGAATTTTACACACAGCTCAACCGAAAAGGATTAAGTTTTACGTGCATGTTTTGTATACTACTGCTTTTCAAGAACTGAGATGTGGTACGTGCGTCGTCGTGTACGCATTGCATAAGTTGTACTGCTTTCACTTCACGTTTCGGTCATCATAATGTCAAGTTTTTTATAGCGGAAGTTTCTCCATATTCGTAAAATGGATCGACTGGGTTTTCTCTCTCTCTGGGCAATATTATAAAGGCATGCATGCATACATGCATGAAAACCTGACATCATTCTAGCAACAACAATACAAAAAACAGGAGTTTAAGCAAGTCAAGCCAGTCAGCACCATCATCATGACCAAATCAAGCAAACCAAGCCAATGTTCTTCAATGTCTCATGTCAATTTCCCCTGTGCTCCTGCTGCTGCAATGTATGTTGAAAATGTTGGCCTGTCTGTCACCGGCTTTTCGTGTCGTGTCCATCTATCTGCATAACATTATTAATGTACTTTTCTGAAATACATACATACATACAACATGAATATAAAACACATACACACACAAATGTATGATCCATTTTGAAGTGAGCCCTAGTTGAAGGGTGTCAGAAGAAAATGGAAAATGAGAAAGAGTTGTGTAGTTGAACACACCTAGCTAGGTTTCTAGCTACTACTACTACTACTACTCCTACAGAGGATTTGGCCAGGAGGCTTCTCCTCCTGTCTCCTGTCCAAAAATGAAAATCTCCAGTAGTAGAAGAACTACGTTTTGCCTTTCTTCTATCATATTATTTCATGACATGGAAAAGAGCTGAGTGAGTGAAAGGATTCAAGCGTGGATTTGCATTTTACCCTTTTGTGAAATTATCCCGGGTTCAAAATGCTCAAATGTGTTGTAATAACACCACCGGATGTTGTATTATTATGAGCACTGGAAGTACTAGTAGAAGTATAGTAAGCTGCAAAGAAAGCATGTGTGTACAAAACTTTTTTGTTATTATTATTTGGAGTCAGACAGGCAAGAGGATCGGATGGTGGCGATGAAAAAAAACACATCACCGTTTTCCTTTCTTCTTCGTCATGTTTTCTAGTCCATTTAAACATATAGGTTTATACATACATACGTAATACAAAACGACAAAACATACACATGTTGTAATGTTGCATGGAGAAGAATCATGCAGGATTTTCACTTCCTGAGAAGGCTGCAGGGGGTCAAGTCATACAAGAAAATGGATGAAAGCATCAGAAAGAACAGCATAAAAGCTGATGGTGAGAGATTTTCACTTTGAAAAGTAATTGATCCTACGACGACTAACATGTCAGCTCCGTTATTAAAGCCTGTAGTATGTTCTCTCTCCCGTTGAAAGTGGATATCCTAGTAACAGCCAGAGGGTGAAAGTTATTTAATCGTGTCTATATTGTTTATAGCATTCAGTATAAACATATATGGCAGTCTATTATTGATGGTAATAATTAAGTTGTATTGAAAGTGAGATTGGGAGAGATGATGATGAGATGAGAACCCCTGCAGTTCTATTACAGCTTTCACTAAAAACATACAATAATATTAATAATTAATGCTATACTGTGTACTAATGCATTTCCAACATTCCTCATGTTAATATGTAGGTTGATTAACATCTCAATTTGGGGTTTCCACACCATTTAGTATATCAATTTTATATTTAAAAAAAAAATTGGAACGATCGATGTTGCCATGTATGTATCTATTTATAAGCAATAGGACAAAAGTTCAATGACTGCCATCTTCAGTTTATTTCACTAAATAAATTAAGATATAATTGTAATGTTCTTTATTTATAGCCAAATAACATGACTGTCACCAACATGATTGTCATTGTTTCGTCGTTTTATGTAGGTCATTCCTATGTCTCTACCGCAGTCCTTTACTAACTTTTGTGGACACTTTTCATTTCCGTTTATGAGTTAGGAGGTGACATGTGATGATTGTTGGAAAGGAATATTATTATTATGCTGGGGGGGTATGAGAGTGAATGTGACATAAACATAATAACAAGAACAAGAGATAGATTTCCTCCCTTCTAGATAGACTGCCCACATATGTATAAGTGTTTTACTTCGTAACTTAGACATTTGCATTTTCTCTAGAAATCAAAACCTTGAGAATCCATAAAAACAAAAGTCGAAACAAGTACCTATTTTAGTTCTTTCATTTTTACGTTTCTTCGCTAAAATGTCAAACACGTGTGTCAATTGTCGTCAGTCAGGAATATTATTGGAGAGAAAAAAATAAAACTTTTTTTCTTCTTCTCTGGATTCCCGCATAAATTATCCAGTGAAGCATGCATATATTCCATTACTTTTTTTCTTTTCTTTTATTCAATCGACAATCTAACAACCAACAAGCAAAAAAAATATTCCCGGGAAAAAAACTTTTTCTTGTTTTCCACATAATACATTAGGGAATTCTAGCTCATGTATTGACAGCAGCTTTCACCACCACCACGAACCATCATCATCAGTTCATTTCTTATGTATGTACTATGCATGATCACATTATATAGTATGCAAGTGAAAATAAAATTTCTTTCTTTTTTATTGCTATTTATCTGTCTA
>JAHZNC010000168.1:0-54635 GCA_027744095.1 Zhuqinia jingwanae
ATTTACCTTTTATCTTTCCAGTTTGTCTTCGCATTCAAGTCAATCCGGAAAACAAAATTTTGTTCAGTGAAATCAGCCAAGAAAGAGCCTTTGCCGACTTCATCGTAGCTCATTTATTGTTACATTTAGTTGTTATGAATTTCATTGGTTAAAGTTTTACTTTGTTTTCTCTCTCTTTCAACAACTGTCTTTGTCAATCATTCTAAATGTGTACCATGTTTTGAGAGTATGATATTTAATGTATATGGCTATTAGTATTTAATACTTAAAATGATTTTGTTGTCGTTTAATTGTCAATAAATGACTAAATATTTAACTCATGGCATTTTTTATTCAATAATGCAAACTTGTGTAATTTTCTTAAAATATATATTATTTATGATATAATTAGTTCATATATATATATTTGTTGCGAGCGTTCTGAGAAGTTAAATTCTTATAAATTAAACAGCAAATACAACTCAGGTATATGGAAGATCAAGACTTAACAACCACAAATGTTATGAAATGTGCAATTCGTCTAAAGAACTTGGTTTCTGAAAACTTTGTCAGTTAATAAATGCTTAGGTTCGTTCGTAACACAGTTCCTCCTCATCCTCTGTGTGCTCTGGCGACACGCGAACATTTTGATACCACCGGTTGGTCAAATCCGTCATTTGACTTTGACAATCTTGTAGCTCCTAGTTATACACAATAAAAGTTTTTACCCAGTCTTTGCATGCAAAAGGTAGATTATTTTACGCCTAAAATGTACTGACCTGTTGTGTAAATCTTCTTGTGAAGAAAGGTCGCAAGTACTTCGTATCAATTTTAACAAATGCATTTTGCTTCGCCAAAGAAGAGTCCTCTTCTTCAGTAAACTCGGAGAGATGTTCGGAGTCAATAGTTTGCCCCTAATTTAAATAAATATATATTCAAGTTTTTTAATCAAAGGAATCTCATTTAAATACTAAGTTTGCACGACTTACCATTTCTTTAGTTTTGCTAAGGGATATTTCATTGCTTCGTCTTCGACTCCTGCGGCGACGTCGCCTTGTCGTAGGTTTAAAATCCCCTTGAACATACTATAATGCCGGAATAAATATGTACATGAAAGAAAACATTGAATGAAAAGTTATTGCTATATGTACTTGTTTAACAAAATATAACGACTTTTATAAAGTGTCATGTCGTCGTGAGAATTGACGTACCTTAACTATAGGCATTGTAAGGCCACCGAATACAAGCGTTGTGAAAAGGATTATGATTAAAGTGGTAGTAATAATGACTTGTCTTGTTTCTTTCTCGAATTCTAAATGCAAGCTCAAAGCATACGCAATAGCACCACGTAAACCTGTGAAAGAAATATGAATATGAACGACTGTTACATCAAATTGCCACAGCAAATGTTCACCATTAATGAAATAACTAAATAAGTCATTTAACAATTACATAAACTTGCCTGAAAACCACATCACAAACATCATTTTATTCGTTATCTTGTGAGTTCTAAACCTGTTCACCAGATTTCCAAGAGGAAAAATGTTCAAGGCTCGTCCGAGTAAACAAAAAACAATGCTCCAAATCACAAGAGATGTTTCTATACGATGATGAAAGCTAAAAATCGCAAGTCCCAAATAAGCGAAAACTCCAGTTTCTAAATATAAAATCAAAAAACTAATTGAATATCACAAGTAGGCCGTAACGTAACGTAACACGCCGCGTATTATACACCTACAAGAATGAACTCAAATATAGGTTAATGAAATTGTATAACTGACCTGCAATAAAGGCAAGTGTTCGCATAGTTTGTTGCATTGTAATCTGAGTGACTGGTGAAAGATTAAAGTGAGTGTAATGTGACATAACAATTCTGTAAAATATCCAATATATATTCATTTAAAATTAATCATTTTACTGTTAGAAGTTTTGATTTTAAGCTGCGGATTTATCACATGAATTATTTAGATACAAAATCTTACCCACAAAACAGGATAGCCATTATTCCTATAAAAAGTATAAAGCATTTTTAAGTCAAGAGTAAAAAAAATCATCTCTAACTAAATGGCAACCGAACAGTTTCCTGAAGTGTTCTAATTACCAGAAAGGTGGATTCCTTCCGCAAGCGTGTATGGGGCATAAGTGAATATCAACATCATACCAAACTCCAACGAAGGATTTTTTCGTAAATCCACGTGTTTGAGAAACAATGCGCTAGTTAAAGCGAACACGACCCCAATTCCTGCTGAGGCAAGGAAAGTGAGAGAGAAATTGTTGATTCCTTGTATGAAGAGTGACCTGTCAGGATCTGGTGCGTCCTCATTATTTAATTGTAAAATAGTTCTGTGAAAATAAACATGATTATGTTGGATAATCTTTTACTCACTTTATTCCTCTAAACTAATACGTAGTTTTTACTTACGAACATAGTACAATAGAGACGGCATCATTCAAAATACTTTCTCCAAACACCAACATATTTAATACGGGATCGACGTCCAACGCAGCAAAAATTGCAAGCGTCGCAACTGGATCAACAGCAGAGATCAAAGAACCGAAAGCAAAACTTTCCACGAAATTCAAATGATAAACTATATCTGCCTGGAATAAAAATGTACGAGCAAAAGTATATAACAGGTTTAGAAAACTCACAAAGTACTTTGCAAAGAAAAATGTGATGAATACTAAAACAAGCTTACCACCCCCAACAGATACACACCTCCGCCGATAACCAACGCATTTATTAAGGTTCCTGCTACGGCAAACACGCAAATACTGCCAATGTTTTGGAAAAAGTTTCCCTGAAAGTATGAAATTTACTCTTGAAATTTGAATGGAAATGCACAGAAGAAAGTATTATTAAGCATATAATTTCGTAACTTTTAAACACCTTGTGTAAATTATATCCACTCTCGAAAATAATAGGGGGAAGTAGCACCAAGAAAAACGCCGTAGGTGATAAAGCCTCTTCTTTCTGAAAATATTACAGGGAAAAATTTAACCCGGCTGAAATCAAAATGAAACAACGTGTATAATATTTCTTTACTGATTTTTTATCATAAAATCTTCTACCTGCCAATTTCCAAAATCCGAATTCGACAATACTTTCAAGAACAATCCGATAAGGGCACCTGTTCAACAGTTGTATGTATATATCCATATCATCCATATTTTTAGTAACTCGTCAGCATCAATATGACATGACATCATACTATTATTATGTAAGCCAAACAATATGTATGTTATAATTTACTTACCAAGGAATATCACAACTATGCTTTCAGGTAGGTACTGCAATTGTGTTTGAATCATGACATGAATTGATAGAATGCACACTCCTGCAAAATAATGAAAGAAAGTAACAAAGTTTAAATCTATCTGCCCAAATATAAAGAGGGAGAGTGAAAGTGACCTAGGAATGAATAAATATTGCTGAATGCCGACAAAACGTACCAAGCACACATAACACGAAGAAAATGGCCAGGGAAGCAGTGTGTTCTTTCTCCGCATCGCCTTTCTCCGGAAGGACATCAACATTGATACTGCTGGCAGTAGTTGATGTAACATTAACGGATGTTAATGAAGATGCCTTCCCTTTGCTGTGAAAACAAACGCATGAATATGAACACAAAAGAATCCCACCTTTTTTGAAACGCACAAATTGTTATATAAAGTATGAATTGATCAATTACTTATCATGACTGGACGAGCTAGTACTGGAACTATTTTCTGTTGGATGAACTGAAGCTCCATTATATTTTGGACTAGAAACGTCAGGCTTATCACTGGTGGTGGAAGAACCACTTTTATTTAATTTATTTGCTGTGCTGCTACTACTACTTTTTTCATCCCCTGAGTTTACAGTGTGTACTAGCGTACTGAATACAAATATTGCACAGAAAATGAAGCAAGAGATTTTAAATCTCTCTTTCCTTGTATAATTAGTCCTCTCCATGATTTCATCTTTCAATGAAATATTGGGCCGAAATCTATCAAAAATCGTCGTGAAAAATGATATAACGTTTACTTTTCACCACACTTTCATTACCACCACCGAGAGTAGACCAAGAGAAAGGTTTTTAGTGATTGCGATAATAAGGAAACTTGGTAAAAGTAATAAACAAAGTAACTAAACGAATCGAGTGAAAGTGATGTGATGATGATGACGATGATAAAATAAGACTACATAAACATAATACTGAGTGTTGAAAGCTGCGCTGTTCCCACCATCATCAGTTGGTTGGGCGAGCCGGGAGAAATTCCACCACTTCCTGAAATACACATGAGAAGAAGTAAACACTCCAACACGGCAAAAGAACAACTCGGACTAAAATTTTCTCTATGGACTTCCTTCCCCATTGTCCCATCCCTATCCATCCTATTGCTAGAGTGAATGTGGTTTACATGTGATCGCGGACGTCATAAATTAATCCCGAATCAGGTGTCTCGCGTACATGTTTTTCCGTGCAGAGTGCATGCCCCATTACATTATCCCCTTTTTTTCCTGCTGCATATTACATGCTTCTTGCTTCTTATGTTGAATGTACAAAAGGCAAACAAATAACTGCTGATTGGGGAAAGTGCAAGTGAAAATGTGCAAAAGGTGCATTCCAGTCCAGTGTATCAACATAAATTTCCCTTTCAGTGATTGTGGGAAAAGTTGCACATTGTATTAATGTTTCGACTATAATAAGTATGCACGCGTCTTGTAATTGTGCATAAAAACAATTAGTTAGAATGTCGATGTACATCTACTACATTCTTGTTTACATTTTTTATAATTAAATTGACTTACAATAATTATTTATTTACACACGCACATATTCCTGTCTCCAATATAAGGGTGAAACGATACACAATGAATTTAGTTGGGATAAATGAAAGTTTAAGTTTCACATGAACATATATTTTATTTATTTTTTGTATAAAACGAAACTGCTTTCCCAATACGAGCTAGCTTTTAGTTTGCCACCTACAACCTAGTCGTGTTTACCCTTTAAGTTGGGTTACAGTTTATTTTTCTCTCTTGAAACATGACGATTTCAGTTTCAGCAGACGCGCTTGTGGTGAGGGACACGATGAAAGAGAAAGTTCATACCACAGTCACACATTTACACGGGTACATTGACGACGCGGAGGTAAATCATATTTACACACATACAGCTGAACTTTCACTTGTATATTCTTCCTTCAATGAAACTTTTTACCTTGAATGTCTTTTTTATGTATGTAGTCGTATTACTCAACAGTACTTAATGCATTGCGGCATAAACTTCAGTTCCTATATGAATCGTCACTAGCAGTACTGGAGAACATTGAAAACAGCGATGCTGTCGTAGCCTTTAAAAACATCAGTCACGAAAAGTGGCGAGAAGTTGTAAGCATATTACAATCACAACGGCTCCCTGTGCAGTTCCATGACTTGGTTAATCATGCAAAAGGTTTAATGTACAAAGACTGTAAGTTTTCACTTGGAGAAAAAAAATTATTCCTGGTGTATGAAAAATCTGTAAGGTCTCACTATTTATCTTATCATTACCTAGTGTCCCGGCAAGCACTCATACTGGGATGTGCTGGATTAGTCACTGGAGGAGTTATCGGCGTTTGTTTGGGATACAGTTTTCGGAGCGGTTCATCTTCTAGCCCTATGTCTACACATTCTAATGGCAATCAGTATGTTATGAGAGCAATCCTTTCAACGAGTACGAGGCGTGGTGTTGATGTGAGCTCCCGTAGAAAATTTACATTTGATAGAAATGTTACAAAATTGGATTGAGGATTGGAAAATTTCCTCTTTTCCTCTTACAGGGAATTACCCTTACCATAGTTCCATCGCCAACTATAGTTAATCCGGATGAAGTGGTAGTCCAAGTGAAAGCTGTGGGGATAGATTCAATAGACACCAGAATAGCATGTGGATACGGTCGGTTGCTGAGAAGACATTTTGGTCTTACTCCTGTACGATATTTCAACTTTACACCTATTTGAAAAGCTGTATGAAAATTCTATATATATTTTAAAATTAATGTAATTAAATTAAACTGATTATCACAGGTTCCAGGACCATGGATTTTAGGCCGCGAGTGTTCAGGGATTGTTGTTGACGTCGGACACCAAGTGTCCAACATAGAGATAAATGATAAAGTTTGGGTTTTGGTACCTATTTGGGCACCTCAAGGTGTTATGTCAGAATTTATTGTGGTTTCTCAAAAGCATGTTGCTCCAAAACCTGCAAATATAAGTTATGAGGGTGCTGCCACTATGCCTTATGCCTTTTATACCTTCTGGACCGAAATCGTGCGTAAAGAGCGCATTGGTCCGCAAGTAGCGAAAAACAAAAGGTATACCCTATTTGGAAACGATCTTCTTATAAATATTATTCCGGTAAAATTTTGAAAGCTATCTCATATTTTTAATTTCATTTGATACTGATGGTCACGTCCTTTATAGAGTTTTAATTCATCTTGGTGCGTCAACCAAAAACGATGGGGTTGGCTTACTTGCAACACAAATCTTCAAAGGATGGGGTTCAAGAGTCACTATTTCAACAGAAGAAAGTGATAATTCTGCAGAAGATCTAAGTTCTGGAGTTGCCCAAATGACTTTCCTTCATTCTTTGAAAACGCTTGGGGCTGAGAGTCATCTCATCATTCCCAAGGATTATACATTACTGCCTAATCTCACCCAAAGGTATATAATTTTGAATTGCTTTAGAATGATCAATTATTGTGTATGTATGCATATGAAAATTCGTGTCAATTAATCGATTATTTCTTTCTGACACACATTTATTTATTATTGTCAGAATATTTGATATTGTAATCAACACTGACAAGTCTTCAGTAACAACGTTACTCCAGAAGTTCTGTAGAGACCCTGACACTACAGTAATTCAAACCTTCCCCACCGAATTACAGAACACATCAAATGGTCTAGGAGCTTTTCTCATCTCTGTACTTACGTTTCCTATTAATTTATTGTTTCGCAAGGTAAGTTGACAGGCTATGAGGCTAAATTTAAACAGATAGCGTTAATTGCAAAATACTTGTTAGCCACACTAATCGAATTTTCTTAATATTTTAGGGTATTACAGAAGAAAAGGAATCGCCCAGAGAAATACTAACAGAGTGCAAAAAACTAGTAGATTCAAGAATATTAGTACCAATAGTTGCCAAATCATTTTTGCCTAGTCAGTATGATCAAGCGTTTAGGCATGTAGCCAAAACGTCAGACTCGCCACTAGCCCAGGCTCATGTAGGAAAATGTGTTCTAGTTTTTAAAGCAAAATAAATTGAAAATGAGATATAAGACCAAAAACGTGTAGCAATAAAACTTAGGATTTTTGTTCAAATCAAACTGGCTACGTTGCAACTGCAGTAGTAACATTTCAAGATGTTAATTAAAACCGTTTACGTTTGTTATTTTGAATTTCACAGCATTCTACTACTACTACATCTACTAATATAAAAACTCTAGTCTCGACCCTCTGAACTCAACTTCACAAGAAAGCATGGCACATTATCGACACAACTAAAGGAAAACTATACTAGGAATCTCTGCGAGTTGTTTATTTAAAACTTTTTTTTAGAAATATTTAATTTACTTAATTTTTCAAAAGTAGTGAAAACATTGAACCTTATAGTAACTTCTTATCCAATACTTGTTATCCTTAGAATATACATATTTTTTCGCCTATATGTATAAAATATTGGCAGGGGAATGCTTTAAACTACTTCGCCTTCGCCATTCTCCTTTGCTGCTGTTGCTGCTTCCTCCTCCTCCCCCTCCTCCTCACCGTCTTCATCTTCGTCGTCTTCTTCATCATCATCACCCTCTACTTCACGGTTTTCGAGCTCTAATCTATCCAACATTCTTGCCAGCTCGGCTTCATCCAATGCAGTTACCACTTTGGGCTATATAATAATTCGAAATGCATTATGACACTTTTCCATGAAATACGTTTTACAAAATATGGGATATTTAATAGACATAATAATTGTGTCTTGGAACTTACAGCCATCTGAACATTAAAACTTCCACCAAGCTTCTTGATTGTTTCCTCGATTTTTGCTATAGCTTTTTGCAATAAAGTTATACCGTCTTGACGCTCCGGAGTAGATGTTGTAACAACTGAAATTACAATTGAAATTACAAATGAAGCTACGGATATGTTATTGAATGACACAAATATAAGGTTACTATGATTAGAGGTAGGGAATGAGGAACTGTACCATAAAGTGGAGGCGCGATCAAGTTTATTTTGACAGGCATATCTTGTTCAGAACACTCTAGGCCTGCTCTAAGTGCTTTCTTCACAGCTTCTATTCCTTCATACGCATAACAGGATACCTCAATGTCAGACCTTATTTTCACAGATTGCGACATAAGCTTCTGTTGTATGTTTTTCAGTAAAATATCTTTTGTGTTTTCATCCAATCCACACTCATCAAGAATGGAAGGATCTCTGTAATAAAGTAAAATAAGATCCAGCTATAGGTCAAGTCATATAATTTTTGTCATTTAATGTGAAATTTATTGTTTGTATACTTACTGCACTGCATTTTTAAATGCATCATAGGCGGATGCCTTCTTTTTATATTTTTCTTCAAAATGCCAAGCTGTTTTCGTGTACAGCTCTTCCAGTTGTTCGTCAGTTTCATAGCCTAAAAGATCTGCGACATGGCGAAGAATTGAGTTAACAGCTTTAGCCTTGGAAAATTGCTCATTACATTTCTCTACATCCTCAGGAGCGACTCGGCGTTTCGACAAATCAATATAACCTTTAGAGAGTACAAACAGTTGAAACTTTGATATTCACGCACCACACAATTCTTAAATATTCATAAACATTATAATTGTAACATAATGTATATATCAACATAACATTCTCAAATTAGATTTCTTGGATCAAACACTATTCAACTCAATACAAAATTCAAACTACATATTATAATAATTTATAACCGGTAATCAGTTTTAGTAAAGTTTTTATGACTGACAATTTTTTTAACTTACTTGGCAAAATTAGTTGCAAATTTTTCTTATACCACAATATATAGAGAGCAAAGGTACAAAATCAAACACTTCCAGTAAATAAAGAATGCCGGTTGTCCCAATTAATGATGAAATCCTTTTGTAAGCTGCTAAATATCTCTACATTCACAATTTCCGACCTTAGTATTTTCGTTGTTGTTGTCTACAATAACACCATAGTCATATGTATATTAATTTTAATCCCGAAAATAATGTTTCATTAAGTTTGAATGCAATTTTTTTGTTTTCCAAATATCAAATTTGAACAGCTTGAAAAATAAATGCATTAAGCCTCTGTCAAATGCACAAGTCCAGCTCGTTTAACATTGCCGCGAATCTTTCATGTTGGCTGATGCAATCCACCCTTTCATCAAACAAGTTTGGGATGCTGTTGGTGTGATGGCCATAGTAGTAGCTTATCTGAGAACGGTGCGGTGGGAGCAGAAGAAATGCTGTTGCTGCTTCTTGTATCCCCGTGCGTGCGATTCATAATTCATTCCATGAACAATGTCGACGGTAATTAAAACTGGATATAATCAAATGCAGCAGCAAAAGTTGTTAATTTAAAACGTGAAGTGAATATAAATGTTTGTAATTAATTAATTATATATTTAATGTTTTCAAATTTTCAATGTATAATGTTTAATTTTTTTAGTGCAAATGCTTTTTTATTAGCATTTTGAGCTTCAGTAACGAGTCATAAATTCTTAAACCCGGCATCATCCCATGAACAACCTATTTTAATTCGTTCACATATTAACAAGGGCCATCTAATCGTCACAAAGTCTTGTATTTGGGCATTTGTAGTAAAAAGATAACTCGAAATTAATCTAGTGAGTAAATAGTCTTTTTTAAACAGTGTTAGTTTGTTTTATTGCTATTCTTTCGGATAAGACAAACAAAGCTATAAATATTTTTTGATTCTCGGACTCATTCATAATTTCACGGAATTTCTCAGTGATTTGCAGCCATGCGTTCTAACAATAAAGGATTTTATATGTTATTATTAAACTTTTAACGATATTGCTAATTTATTCGTTAAAGAGATACCACGTAGCAGAAGTATGGCATTAAATCTTGTTTTCATTTCAAATCATGTGCAAAGTATACTCTATTTTTCTGTTGAGTAACCAATATTTGAACTTCATTATTTCACTTTACATTAAAACCACTTTTTGTAATATTATATAATATGAAAAATAACCTCATTTTATCTTTGCTTGAAGCTATCATTTGCACATTAATTTATTATTTGTGCAGATCTGACTTTCGGGTGATTTTTCATGGAACTTCAACCGTTTCATCTTTTTAGGTCCATTTCTCTCACCTGGTCGCGGCCGTCATTATATATAACCTGAAAAAGTAAAATACAATGTAATCACTTATATACGTGCACCCATTCCTTGCAGCTAACTAGTCTTCTTTTACCTAATTAGTAGTTTCTCTCCCAATCTAACTAAAGAAGAAGAAGAAAAAAGAGAAGGATCATTGAACATGTTTGTTGTGGTTTGGCATATGAAACAATTTTTTACGTTTATAAATTATAGAATACTAAAACCACAAGGATATAATTAAAATTAATGAAATTCAGCAGACAGGGGCATTAACGTCAACACTTTTTCCCGTGTAACAATAATGAAGTAAGAATTGCACATTAGCAGGCGAGTTGCTCTTGCGCAACTGCTGCGCTGCTGCTACTGCTGCTCTCCAAAAAAATAGTTTTTTATATTGTTTTATAGATGCAGCATGCAACGTTGCATAAAATGCAAATTGAATTGCTCTGTTTTTTGTTCATGTTTATTACATGAATATTTATGAGTTTAAGCCTGATTTGACGAACTGCTGCTCTATGAATGTATGCTATTTAAATACTACTACAACCACTATCTATACAATGTATAATATCATCCACGATCTAACTTCATTTTTATGTTCAAATGTAACTTGATATACGTTATATTTACCACCCTTTTCACTTACCCAGGTACCCATTTTAGTATAATTTTATATCGAAGGGTTGTTGATTATCAGACATTCTGTTTTAATTTTAAGTACTACTTTCGAAAAAAGCTGTTTTTAGCCCTGCAGCTAAACTTGAGGCTGTTTCATCCCTCTACAGAGATGCAGGCCAAATATTTTATGTGGAATCCTCCCAAAGAAAATATGTTTTTCCTAGACAGACTGGAGCTGAAATAATTATTTTCAAGAAATTCACTTTTGATTTTTTTTAACCGCAATCGGCACATCATTTCATTTTAATGGCTAAACTATTCTAATGAGGTTCATTTGATGCATTTTCTATAAAATTCATTGGATAACACCCACGGGTTAAAAAAATTGAGATGAAAGTATATTATTTTATTCACGTAAATGAGTAGGTACGGTTAATTCCCCTTGTCACAGGAAACAATATTTTCAAAATAAAAATTATATACACTTTCAACTTTGAAAGTCAGAAGGGAACGACATTGTGCAACTGGTTTATTAAAAGCCAAGGTGAAGTATAAGTATACATTATAGTAGCACTCAGTATCAGTCATCATCATATAAGATATAATAATAATTGATATTGTATTACGTATAATATAATGAAAAAAACGGGCGCACAATACAATGAACTGCATGCACGCTTAGAATACAAAAAAAAATTGCATGCGCAGACAGAATATAAAAAGGTTTGAACTGTCTAAATGATGATAAAATGTTACAATATATTATGTTATGAGAAAGAAGTTGATTGTAATTTCCATGTCTAATGATAGTGCTGAATGTTCATGTTCTGATATGTATCTTTCTCGTCCATCCATACCAAGTAATGCGTAACGCAAACGATTTACACTAAACTGGTGAAATATGGTCCATTATGGCACTCACAAGAAGATTATAATCAGAGACTTCGAATCATTGTTTCGAAAGATGAGTTATATATTTGTTGTGTAGGAGTATGTGATGAGATGAAAGAAAGCCAAAGGTGTTCTCGTTCTCTGATGTGATGTTGATGAAAGAGCAATTATTTTTATCTCGTCAACAATAAACTTGCAAACTACAACATTGTAGTTTTCTGAATTACACGGTTATGCTTTTCTTTCCAACTTTCCTTAAAATCAGTCAGCATTTTTATAAATCAAGCTGTACTACTACTACTACTACTACTACTACTACTACTACTACTACACTAGAGTAGTACTACATTATATTATTATTATGATCAAAAGCTATCCATCACAATCATCATGTTTTATGGAATCATACAGCTAGTGGGTATTTATCTTATGTTTCCTTTAGATATTAGTAACATTAAAATCCTCATTTTAATGTTAGCTCCTGCCATTTTTAGCACCTTCTTCCGTTCCATTTTAAAAGCGTGTATAATTTTACTTCCTTTTTTTTAAACTTCAATCGCTTGTACAATGCAGGAAACAAGGCAATGCACCGTGTGCTTCTAGTTGCTTGATTTTCAGTTTTCCGATGGACCATTATCATTGTTTCATCATCATCATGATGCTATTATATTATCCCTTGTACATTGCACTATGTGCTATGATAGGAATTATGAATTTAATGAGCTTTAGCTCTACTCAAGTTCAAGGATTTTAATCAGCATGGATTATGGATCCTCAAAGTTTTACGTGTAAAAATCGTACCTATAATTACATTATGCGAAATAAAATTTAAAAGTGCATTTTAGTACTCTCTGTATAATAAAGTAATTTAAATACTTCATTTTTTGTTTTTTCTATCGATAGCATAGAACATACCTTAATAACTGAATGTAATAAGTGTGTATGATTGACGATGATATGATGAGCAACAAAATAATACATTATTATGTGGATTGGGTGGTTTAAGTGGACAGAAAAACATATACATAACATGCCTACCTACATTACTGCTTTTAAAATCTCAATATATAAAATGCAGATATCATAAAAAGTGAAGCTAATTTTCATCTCGAGGATAAAATTTTGACCCCATAAAGTAGCCTGAACAAGCAGGATGAGCCTAGTATAACAGCGAGACGGGTAATAAAATGTTATTAACTACCAAGAACAAAACATGCTGCAGAGGTTATTTATTTTGTAGGATCACCGCACTTGTCTGTCCTTCTTGCCTCAAGAGCAACAGTTTGAGTGAGCAGTACGAGAGAAGCAGCACATAATTTTTTTACGGAGTTCTTTTGTCTCCCGATATTTCAGGTGTAATATTTCAAAATATATTATATCTATATGCAAGGTAGAAAGAAACTCTACAAGTAAGCGATGTGGAAGGTAGCTATACACAAAAAAATAGCGACTAAATAATGATGCGGTATACCCAGTAGTGCTAGAAACTTATCTCAGCAGTCTCAGATCTCCCCATTAAAAAATAATAAATCAATAGCTCTTGAATTGAAAAAAAAACTTGATCCACACAACAAATTGCCATAAAATTGCAAGAGAGCATTCGCGTAAATTACAGAGAATTCTATTGCAAATTAAACTGGTAGTTTTTTTTCTTCTTCATTTGACATCGGGATCAAAGACAGACGTACCAACATATTGATGACGCCAATAATTGGAAGACCTTGCTTGCTGCAGTACACCATAACATACAAATAATTATTTATTTTAGTGCAATCTAGTGCAACTGCGCATGTTGCTTTATTGCTCGTAATTTTTATAGTTACTAAAACCAGAAAATTCCCAAAGCGTTGCACTCACAGGATGCACTATTGACCAGCCAAGTGGAACAATGTTACATAAATTCTATATGGAATCATGCACCAGCTTTCTCTTTATTGTTGCACGAACAGCTATTATCTGAAAATCATAAACCCCAAGCAAAACGATATATAACATTAAATGCCAGGCGCTTCTAAAACGCTTATACTAATTGAGAAACTTATTATGGAAACTTTTTCTGGTTTTTATAGCCTTTTCAATGAAGCAAAAGCAGTTGTGCATGTTCACTTTGAAATAAAGTAATATAATATGCACATGTATAATTTTTAATGACATGAGCAATGAACAAGCAACAAAATGCTTGTACATAATCTGTTGATACGTTTAATGAGGATGCATTTCAAACTTTCCATCAGCATCTACGTCCAAACCGGCCGGTATCAAATCATATGTACATGTAGAGAGACTAGTCGATGAACATCTGCATGAACCATCAACATCAGTTTATTACACTTGCCAACTAAAAGAAAAAGGAAAAAAAACCATTTTTTTTGTGAATATAATTTTTTTTATAACAGGAAAGTTTACTCTGCTGAAAAAGAAGGAATAGAGTTAGAATAGGAGGCTCTGACTGTGTACCTACTGGAGAATGAACGTCACTGTCACTTACAAAGCATTATATTATCATAATGTGATATTACAAGTATTTTTTTTTGAATTCCAGATACAGAAGAACAGATACATATGATTAACCCTTTTCTGTACGCATTCTTGTAAATGCCAATGGGTTCATTATTTGGTTAAGTTGTTAAATAATTGTTTGTATCGCCATTACAAATACTTGACTCTGCTGATTTTTGCTTTTTGTCGCTTTCACAGGCATGTTGCCCACAGGTGAATTATACTTGTGGCCAAGCAGACTACAATGACTCAAGTATATACAGAGAGTCCTGGTTTTGTTTTCTCGTATTTCTCAGACTGATTGACGTTGACATAATATATTATTTTATATAATATATGAGCGCATGTTCAACATACTACCAATATATTATGTATGGCTTTGCATGGCTATTTAACATATTATTATTATTATTATTAAACGATTCTCTCATAATATGCCGAGAAGTGTAGTATGTGAGTCACCTTTTACAAGTGTACACGTAACTTAATTTTTGGAGTTATCCCTCACAGCATATATATTTTTTATTCTAACGAATTTCATACGCTCATCGATATCGAGAAAAGTTGTCTTGTCTAGAATGCATGGCTCGGCTCGACTGCCGTTCTGAATAAATTTATCTGATGATTCAGCAGACATTTGATATGTTTTAAGTGTGTGGGAAATTCATGTCATGTGAATGCATGATTTTTGGGAATAATGAGAAATGTGTACACTCGAACTCATGCATTAGCAACGAAAAATGTAACCAGTTAAATAGCTATTGAGTAGTAGTGATAATGATAATGATAACGATAATATCCCACAGCACTAGTGTACAACAGTATCAAAAAATGCATTATTATTATGTATGAAAAGTGTCGAAATTTTCTCTGGCACTGTTACAAATGAGCATGTGCAATCTTATGTGAGACAAAGAACGTGTAAAAGGGAGGAGTAGACATAGGAGGCTGAGCAAGCAGATCATCATGCTGTCACTATCCAACTGTTTCACTGAATTTTGAAGAGCTCTGCGTTTTGTTCGAAACCATCTCACACGTATGTATGTATACTATCTACAATTCCATTTTCTACTATTGACTTTTTTTTGCTGATGGTCCTTTCATTTTTCATACATATTATAATATAATGTACAATGTACATACACTTCACTTCCTGTTTTGTGTAAAAGTCTGACGAACAAAAAGGTGTACTGGTATAATTTATCTCTGCATTTAAAAGCTGATAATTCACAAAAATGTCTGTGGAAGCTCAAAACTTTGTATTTTGGTAAAAGAAAAATCTAAGAAAAAAAAGATGGCTCATAAAAATATGTAATGGACAAGATGATTGAAAGGTAACAAATGAAGAAATTGTCAATGACAGACGCAATTTCAAAATTATGTCAATTATACGGTGCTAATGGAAAACCGTATGAAGAATGTTGGTAGGAAGATGCTTCATACATATTATTATAGTAGAGGCACACACATGTAGTAAAAAGCGGACGAGTTCCTGCTGACATTTTCAAGTTGCACATGAAGAAAGATAGAATTTTGTAGCTATATATAAATGTCTGCATGACACATGCATACATTTTATTATATATAAGCGCTATCGAATCAAGTAGCGTTTTAATTTGTAAAAAATGTTATTCTTAAAAATTTGTTGACGGCGACAACAACTAAATGCAAATGATAAAATTCATATGCCAAAGAATGCTGCGTACTGCACTTTTATTTATCCACACGACGCGACGAAAGTGGCCTGACGCCCCGACAGCGCTTATCATCAAAGCGTTAATTCCGTAGACTACTACACAGAATTCATTCATATATGCCTGACAAATCAGTCACTCTTTCTTTTATTTCTGTGTAAACATATACCTAAATATGCTAACTATCACAAATTCTGTAAGCCATTAAAAATGATGTGCGGAAGTAGCGCGTAGAAAAAAAAGCCAAAATGGAGGATTGAAGTGGAGGATAACTTTGTTAACGATCGCATTTCGACTCCAGCCTTCCAATATCTCTATGTCCAGCATTAAATCGGATAGCAGCAGGTAAGCTATCGGTAGTTAATTGTGATTTGTTTTTGAGAATAAGACGTCATGAGACATTGTTTGAATTTCACCAGTTTTCGATAAATTACAGTTACAGTCCACGCATACTCATCCGTTTTGAATATCTGTAATACCAAATAAATAAACACATCCCGTGTTATCCTATTCAGCAAAAATCAGAAAAAACAACTATAAAGAGGGAGAGAGAGAGAGAGACTCAAATCAAGTTGTCACTTTTGCTAGTGCACTGTGAAGTGTGAGAGTCCAATGATCTTATCATTTTGCAGCATAGCAGAAAACCAGCGACAGTGACAAAGACTGAAGAGGAGGTGGATGAGACAGACGAGAGAACAGAAAAAAGTGATGCAGTTGGTGCATAACTATCAACGTATCAACGAAGCTCATCAGTCATCGCATCAATTAAAAAATAGATCTTGTCGACTCATCATCGTCATCATCATCATCATGATCACGACTATGACCAAAATACACCATCGTCTGCTTCGTTTTGTTGTCTCCGTTGCAGTATTTTTAAAACCACATTTTGACATTTTTATCTTTATTCAATAACAAAAAAACTACATTACATGTTCATCCATATGGCATTTCTGGCACTTGTGTGTTGTACAGTCTTTTTGCTCTTGCTCATCATTTCAATTTCATCATAATACATCATCATGGTGTCATGTTTCTGTTTTTAATTGAAAAATGATAATAATAAGCCACATGCCAAGCTTTAACGAGAACTACTGCTGCTGAAGATTTTTTTTACTTTTTTTTTTAAACTAAAGTAGTAAAAAAATTATCCCGAGTAAACTGATTCAATCAAACTGACTGATGTAGGACTCTGTGAACCGTGGTCTAAATTGCATGATGCACATTAAAGAGGGAGAACACTTCAAAATGACAAAGGACAACCTCCAGACAATAGCTTAATTATTTCTGTCTATCTGTTCATTTTGTCTTGGCATTTAATTTGGAAAAAAATATATTATCTTACTGTAGTTGTTGATTTCATGCTGTTCGGTTGTCAATCTGTAAAAAAAAACGTCTTTATTTTTTCTTCCTATAGATCCTAACTAAAACCTATGATTGATTTACTGATTTTATTTCAATTCATGACATTATACATATATGTATATTTCAACCAAATAAATTAAATGTAATCTTTAATAAACTCGATAATGTGTATCATTTTCAATGTGCTATAACTTTCTTCTACTTTCTTCTTATTAATGTAATAGCTTTAAGAATATTCAGCATTTTGCTCTTTCTTTGCGTTAACTACATATGCATACCTACATACCTACACACACATTCTGTGTTTTCTGTGATGCGTCACTGCGTCATTTCGTGATGTACCTTCAACCTTATGTAACTTGTAATTATCATACAAATTAAATTCAAGATGAGTGCACAAGCATATTATACTGTATATTATACCCGATAATCCTCAAAGTAATCCTGTGACTGCAATAATAATTAGTGTAATTAAATTAACGTCTGGATGTCTGCAAAAATTGCTCATGAAAAATTCTCAAACGAAACAAGTAAAGGAGATAATGATAAGGAACGACATGCTTTGTGTGCAGTGAGCTTGTTTTTCGATAAAATGCTTGGAGATCGTTAACTTTAGTTTTATATGCCACACATATCATATCATGCTGGTACAAATACAACACCTTTTCATGACGGATGAAAATAAAATGCCATGATCATCCATCACGATCGTGAAGAAACTATGAGGGATTGTTATTTAGCAAGAAATGAGTACTTGGTAAATACATTCTTGTAATAATGATACAAGAAAGTATCGGAGAGTAGATTTGTGGGAAATTTCCATGTTACCCCATCGGGCGATTTGGGTGTGTCCAAATATTGAATTGCAATATGAATTTTTTTTTAAACTTTGACTTGACTCGTTCTAAAACATTATACTCCTAATCGTTGTGTGTACTATGCCAAAAATGGTGAAGCCAAACAAGATTGACGCTTGGCTGCCTTCCCTTAGACACAAGAACAGAACGATACAAGAACGATAGAAGGATTGGCTGGAACTACCAATTACAATTTTAAAATGTCAAAAAACGTGGACAGAGGGACAGACTGCAGTTCTACTTTTCAGTATGCATCATAAAATGTCGAACATTTGAAACAGTAAGAGTTTAAAAAAAACTATTTATTAGCCCTGAAAAATTGAACGTATGCTCATGAAGATTGCGATTAAAGATAATAATGAGACCACTGAACACTCCAGCCACGTTCATTACAACTCCTAATCGTTGTGTGTACTATGCCAAAAATGGTGAAGCCAAACAAGATTGACGCTTGGCTGCCTTCCCTTAGACACAAGAACAGAACGATACAAGAACGATGGAAGGATTGGCTGGAACTACCAATTACAATTTTAAAATGTCAAGAAACGTGGACAGAGGGACAGACTGCAGTTCTACTTTTCAGTACTATATGCATCATAAAATGTCGAACATTTGAAACAGTAAGAGTTTTTTTTTTAAACTATTTATTAGCCCTGAAAAATCGAACGTATGCTCATGAAGATGGCGATTAAAGATAATAATGAGACCACTGAACACTCCAGCCACGTTCATTACATGGCGGTAATTGTTCACATTGTTAAGAAAACTTTGTGTATGTGGTTGGAATGGTCAAATTGATCACGTAGAGCGAGAAAATAATTTTGCTGCATTTGTGAACTTGTTTTTTTTCTACTTGAAAAGATCATGCATAAAATATTCTTTATTAAGTTGCAAAGTGTAGCTTTTGATACTTCATAAGACTCCATGACCCAAACGTCCGACTGTGAGCATATTAAAAAATTACAAGCTTATGAGATCGCTCCTAAATACATGGTTGGTTGTGCATATATAACTAGAAACATTGTGCATAACACCCCTAAAAATAAACTTTATGCAATATTACATAATCTTGAGAACATTTTGCAATGCACTTTTTTGCAAGAAGACTAAATGTCACCAAATGTCACCTAGCAAAAAGCGCCCTCCCAAAAATAAGTCCTAATCCACCCGGAAAAGCGGTTAGCTAAAGATTGGGATTGATTTCTTAAGTCAGTCTGCCTACAGAAGGGTGATTTTACATGAGAACCTTGATTATGAATCTCACTCGCCGCTTTGCTACTTAGTTATCCCGTCTTATGCAGCCTAATTTTGCAGCAAATGGCTGGGAGAGTGCAGTGATGAGCGATGTTAGTGTTCGCAGCTAATGAAGGGACTGATTAAGTGGCCATATAATTTACTATACATATAAAGTTGGCTGCTGCGACTACAACTCTTAGGTAGACTTTATCCCCACAAACTTTACATAAAATTAAAATAAGAAAAATTACAATATTATTATAATAATAATTTTAGTAATTAAAAATGCAGACTAGAGGCTTCGTATAATATGTACATTACATATATTTATAACTCCAGAGAGTGCAGTTCGTTCTGTCTATCTGTTTAACAACTACTGCTGAGTGGATTCAAGTTTTAATATCAGATAAGATATTATTCAACAAATCAGTACGTGCACCAACGGATCAATTCCCACAACGCCAAGCTATAGAAATGCAAATATCATCCTCACGTCACCAGACATGCAGAAATTGAACTCAAACAAACAGGGACAAATTACAGATGTAATACACATCTTGGTTGATGTTTCATACTTCCCTTTAGTTGATGATGATACGATAAGTAGCCAATATATACTCTCTTAATTGATAACTGCTGCACTGCCAAGTGGCAATGTTGTACGTAAGTAAAGTGGAAATAAACATGGGATTGAAAAGATTATCAGATATTATATTATTACTCCACTTTTATCGCATCGTCAGTCAGAGCTTCATTTTAAAAATTGCTGACATTATTATGTTATACTTTTTAGCTTCTACATTCTACATTTATACGTTCAATAAAGCTTAATATATGCTCGTACGACAGACTATTGAAAAATACCTATTTAAAATACATGCATTATTATATTATGTTTGTACGTCCGATTTTCAAGATTGTTATTTTTTAGTTGGCAAGTATTCATGCATGTTAAGGCTATTACACTGAATAATATTGATTATACGCCCTCAGCAGCAGCTGCAATAATGTCAATCACTGAGTGCAACATGAATATGATCAGCAGAGATAAACTTCAAACGTAAACGTGCATTTTTTTAGCCGTCTGCATGGATGTGTGTCTGTACATAAAAATTCAAAGCAAACCCCATTTTCTCCTTCGATTAGTTTTGCACATTGCAGATTATGTATATATCTGCGGTTTCTTCATTTGTAACATATTCCACACAAATATTTTCTCTTGTGATATGTTGTCTCATCAATAATGAATTGTATTTACATGAATTATTATTATTATTATTTTATTTTTGTTAATTCATGATGATTTTGTACTATGTACATTTGTCCCTTCCTATCGCATTTCATCATAATCGTCAACTTCAGATCATCCATCCTGACAAAAAAAATCCCACTGCATAAAACTTTTTTTTTAATCTCAGCTGCCACATTGCAACTAAATGTCGTGCCGATATCGAAGTAGCAACAGACAACTTTTATCTCCAGACAGAATTTTTTTTTGTAGTTGAGTGGAGAGAGCGAGAAAGAATAACCTCTTGTTTTCTAGCAAGAGAGGGAGACAAGAGAACCATCTCGTTTTGACAGGTAACTTATTGCTTTCAGTTCAAGTGTTTTTATATTAATGCATATTACATTGATGATGAATTGTTCACTATGTTTATTTCTAGATTAGAAAATATAAGTCACGATAAGGTTTTTTTTTGTGTTTTAAATCATGACCACCACAATCAATTTAGGCATGCCGTGGTAGTGTGTAATATAGTAATCATTTAAATACATATTATACAATCTGAGATGAGAGTACATTTTATTTAAAAGCTGGGAGTTGCGGCAGTAGCAGCAGCAGCAACAACAACAACAACAACCACAAAACTGTGATGTTGCGATGCCCCAGAATTTCTCCCATTTTGACATGATGGTACAACGTACAACAACAACGGTGTGCAGTTTGATGATTTATACATGATACATTATTATTATTGCATTTTGCATGCATTTTATTATTTGTGTAAAAATATATTTTTAGAGATACTTGCCTGATCTAATAATCATAGTTATTTACCTGTGCACTTCTCTCAATCCATCATTCCATGTATGTAATTTTTAGGAATAAATCAACCACACCACCACCACCTTCACTATACCACCGCCACCATTTTTACCATCATCACCACCACCACTATAGAGTAGTACCACCGGATGATTGTCAGACAGACAAGGTTTTAAATACTGATTAGATCATGGTGGCTGATACCAATTCTTGTTTTTATGATTTATATATGCATGCAGTTTTGGCAGCTTTAGGTAGTCATCAAAAAAATATTTTCAACTATCCCACACCGATCCATCCATTTTATGCACTATTTTTCATTTGCCTCTTTAAATATTTTACAGAAGCGAGTCGGACAGGACACAGACACCAATCATCCCAGTATAGACTTCATCATTTCAGTATCGTCGTAATATTCGTAATCTTATTAGTTCAAAATGACTAAAAGGCTAGCGAAAAGGTACATTAAGAAAACTTTTACAAAATTCAAAATGACTGCTGCTGTTGCTGCTTCTGTAGTAATATTTGGGGAGGATACTAAATATTTATAATGGAATGGATGGATTATTACAACTAACGATCCTGTGTACTATAGCGATTGATATTTCCCTATTTGGATTTTTGATTTTTTATGTTAATTATAATTACAACGTTATTGTTCAAAATTATTGTAATTTCATGTAATGGATCATCCATCGATATTTTTTAATGTTTATATGCATTTTATGAAGTGACAAACAATAGTATTATTATTTTAAGCAATTGACGGCCAGACAATGAAAAAAATTCCAATTTATAATAAAATTAGCACGCATCATCATCATTATCATGATCATCATGATCTTGTAGTATAAAAGGACTGACAAACAAGCAGCAAGGCAGCAGCATAGATAATAAAATAAAACTTGCACTTTTTAAAATTGCACTTTTATGGGCTACAGAGGGCAGGCATAATTAAATGGTATGAGTTCGAAAATGGAGAAGATGATCTTTCTACTCATTCATCATTATAATGAAATACTACTTGAATAAGAAATAAAATTATCATTTTTTTTACAAAGATACATATGATTTCTTTTTTAATCTTGTATAAAAAAGTACATATCCCAGCTGGTTTTTCGCACACAGCACAAGTGGCGAATAAAAAATAGGTGTAGTTTGGTGGTGATGATGATGATGATATGATGGCTGTAGTACTAGTAGTAATAGTTGTGGCATTGGTACTTGAGTGAGAATTATATAAAAGTAGACACATAAACCAGACAAATGACGAATGTGGCAAGGCGTCAGTCACACAACGGCGACGTTGGATGACGATAATCGTCGTGTTATAACCACTATCATCACAAGAACTGCTGTATCGTACGTGTGTGTGTACTGTGCACAATTTACAACAAGACAAGGGTCACAGGCGATCCAAGCCAAAGTGATGAAAATGTGGGCTGAAGATGAAAACGAGACGCAAATTTGCATGAGAGAATGAAAATGGAATAAAACACTGATATACCTATAGTTTTGCATGTACTTTGCTGAAAAGAGGAAGATCGAGAGCGACAGAGAGAGAGAGAGTACTTATTTATTGCATTGAATTGACGATTGATTATGGTAATAAAATAAATAAAATTCCCTTATAGAACACTAGTCACACTACTTATACCTTTTAAAATCAGCCATGTTGTATTATCATTATCATCCTATTATTATGAATCAGTGTGGAATGCAAAAAAAAATCCCTAGTCATAGTTGATAGTCATCACATCAGCATAATCATCATGTAGTCCAGCTGACACTAGTCTGCCACAACCACCTTGCTGCCGGCCGTCTATATATTTCCACTCATTTTATTTTCTTGTTCCATACACGATGAAACGATATTATTTGGTGTGGTGGTGGTGGTAGTGGTGGTTGGTTTTTAAAGTGATTTTTTTTGTTATCTATCAGTCTCCTCTATACTCATTACCTGTATAATATAATCATCTCTCTCTCTCTCTGTTCTCTTTTGGAATCCTATTCATGAAGTATGCATGCATGGGTAGCATATAATAATTGAAAAAAAAATAATAATTGCTTTATGCAGACAGCGGCAGCCAGTGTGCAAATAATATTGCATTACAATGAACCTTATCTAAAAAACGAGCCAGACAGACTTTTGACTACTACAAAACAACTACTACTTACTACTAGACCAATAGCAAAAACGTTCATCTTTTTCTGCAATTTATAATAGCCATCGTCCGGTCGGGGTTTCTTTGTTTGTACATTTTAATGATAAATTCTTCCACACAAAACTGATTGATGAACCTTATGAAATGCATTATTGTTATATTTCTATTGACTATTTTTTGCAGTTGCAAAGAGCAAGAGAGAGAGAGGGGAAAATTACAATAAAATGCTTTGGTGGTGGTATCAAATAAATATAAATATATAATAGAGATAAAAATATAATGTAATAATATTATGCAACTTAATATGCCATAATATAATATAATATGGCAATCCATAATCCTTATATAGAATACACAAGTACGCAGGAACTTACATTTTTGTTGCTTTTTTCGCCTCGTCTTCTCTCTCTCTCTCTCTCGCTCTCTCTGTATAGTAGTAAGTTGTATATGTGTATTATTGTAACAATAAATGGTTGAGTGCCACTTTACAACATGCAAACTTCTCAAGAGAGCATTACAGTTTTTCATGTTGGTTCTCTTCTCTCTCTCTCTTGCTCACAGAACAGCCTAGCCAAGTCTGATGATGATAACGATGGTGATGATAATCAACTAGCAACAAAGTCTGTCTGGTCGGTTTTTAGTGTACGCGTATATCTGTGTATTGTAAGGAAGATATTATTATTATTATTATCATACTACAACGTAAGTACCGGTGAAATGAACAACCAAGGACGATGAGTTTTTCTGATAGGACAGCAGAAATTGTTGGTTTGGTATGCCAGACGGACATATATTGTAAATACGTAGAGAGAAAAAAAACAAGTAGCCCACTAAACAGCATTCACCATGAGAGAAATTCTATACTATTATATTTACACATCAGCTATTTTATAAAGAGCAAAGATGCATGAATGATGCAATAATGGTGCATGCATGCACATCCGTGTAGTAGACAGAGGAAAAAATCACACACTTTGAAAAAAAAGAAACAAAAAAAAACTACCAAGAGACAGAAAGGATAATGTATCATTAGAGAAATCATAGAAATTGAAATGCGCGTTACGTGTATGTGGTTTGTTTTTAAGCGTGTTTGTGGTGGTTGGTTGGTTCAGTTGGTAGTGATGATAGAAGTACAATCATAATATAATATTGGTATGCATGATGGCAGATAGTATCAGGTAAGCTATATAAGCTAGTACATAATTAACAATAATTGCAAGATTTTGCTGTTTTACCACAAATCAAATCATAGACAAAAAAAATATTAAAAAATAAATAAATAAAAAAAGTCAGACACTGATGCAAGTCAAGTGAGTATAGTATGAGCTCTCTCAGTGCAAAAAGAATACGATGACATGACAGACAGGTGAATGAAAAGTTGCATTGCATGATGATATGTGTAGAAAGTATATGTGTGCATATTGTAGAGTTTTTTCTCATTGTTTCACCAAAATGAAATTGCTTATAAAAGCTTGTACCACCACAGCGGGATCTTTTTGGGGATAAAATAGGAAGCTCACCAACTTATTATCTATATATTATATATCATTTTCTTATTGTTTGCTTCACGGTGCTTATCGTAAACTAGTAAAAATATAATAATGATCGACTGTAATAAAGTCATTGAATTTGGAATATTTTGCCAAAATTTCACACACACAAAAAAACAGACGATATACAATGTATTTTGTAAAGTGCTTTCATTTTATTTGCCATTTTTGCATGGCACACCCGTTTCTTGCGTTTTTTTTGTTGAAAGTTGGATGTTGGATAGTTGGATGCACTTGATCATTTAACGGCGTCTTTAAAAAAAAATCTCACGGGTAAAAATTACTTTTTTGGCATTGTCTCATACAAGCAGCCTCTCACTACTCACTACTCACTACTCAATTCTTTAATTGCACATTACTTCCATCCAACAAGAAATTATGATATGTGGAAAATGCACTTTTTGGGTGGACTAACACCCTATTATTTTCTAAACGTAATAATATCGAGTACCTCTTTGCACAACATTTGTAAAACTCTTTTTGTATGAAAAAATCTCATGTTCTCATGTTCAGTAAAAGAAGGAAAAAAGTTCAAGATTATACTCCTGACATTTAAGAAGCGAGAGAGAGAGAGAGAGAGAGAGAAATAAGTATTAAAAAAAGAAAGGTCAAACTGAATTTTATTGGACTGAACCCAAATAGTCACCAATTTTTATTTTAAATGAGCTACTAGACTACCTATCTCGTGCATTTTTATTACAAATTATCATCATCATCATCATTTTGTACATTACATACACCAGGAAACGCGCTAGTTAAGAAAAAAGAAACAATACCTAATGCATATATTTTTTATGTATGGGGATTTTACGTAGTAAAAATACTGAGAAAACAACATCCTTGCAGCAGCACCGTGATAGTAGTGATGATAATGAAGACGATGATGGTGTTGTTGTGATCAAAATGATGCGATAATGACTTGACTTATGTATGTATATATCTACCTATTCAGGGAAAAAGCACGACGCATATTTAGGTATTTCGCCCTTGCTTTTTTCTATCTTCGGTTGAGATCTTTTTCGCAATTCGTATTAATAATAACACCACCACTACCACCACCCCGACCAGGAGGAGCAGCAACAGGACAAGATAGATGTGCATGCTAAAAAATACTATAATACTACTTCACCCCACTATACTATTTAATGGCTCAAGTCAGCCAGTCAGCAACAACAATAATAATGTTATGATGCGCTATTGCACTTTATACGTTTGCATTTTTACTTTTACATATCATACTGGCAGACAGGAGAGCTATATAGAGGTGTAGCGTAGTATACATGTGAGCTTATATGTCTTGGGTTTTTAGGTATAGTACATTGCATGTAAATTGTAAACATCCACTTGGCTTGACTATTATGAGGGTATTACGTAAAAAAAAGTAGGGAGAGAATGCATGCCGCGAGAAAGAGAGAGAGAGACTGAGAGTGCACTGATCGGTTCGGATTGCAAATTAGGAAGAAGAGTCATAATCGTTTAGTAGGTGGTGTGGTTTTGTCCGTCCCATCTTCATCTTATTTTCTAATTGTGGTTAACTTATTATAAGCTACCAACCAACACCACCATTTATTCTTCTTGTGTAATAAAAGAAAGCGTTGTACCGCATCGTTCCTCATATTATTATTATTATTATTATAATCTTACCTCATCCCATGTTTTGTTTTCAAATGTAATAATGTTCTTGTATGGAATGAGCTATCAGAAAAAATAAAGTTTTATGATCATTTCATTCACTAATCTAATTCTTCTCTTGTCTTTTCTGACATTCAAAAACTGAAGGGAAAGGAGTAGTATGCATTAAAAAAAAATAAAAAAGAAGATAGATAAGAAGTAATAAATAAACATATCTTTATATATACATGCGTCGTTATCTGATGCACTCATGCTCAAGGTGGTTTGAGAAAAAATAATAGAAAGATTAACTATAGCATCGCGCACAGCATGATACAAAATGCATTTAAAAATTTGCATTTTTTTTTTCAAAAAAAATTCCAAACATTTTCATTTTAAACTGCATCGTAGAATGAGCCAAAACCAAGTCAGTTGGCTTTTATAATATTCTCGTATCATCAAATGCATTTTAAGAACATGCTTTATACATGTTTGTGTGTGTATATGTTTGTATGTATTTAATATGTAGGTATGTATGGAATATGTTTTTATGGATTCTCCGTCGTCACGAGATTTCCTTTTTAAAACAAAGTGGATTAGATTATATGGCTGAGGAGCAGAACAATCGTACCTAAGATTTTTTTTACGTAAACGAGGTTATTACGAAGCTTGATGCTTGTTTGCCTACTCCTGCTCATGTCGATCTGCAGAGATTAATGGAGAAACAAAAGGATTAAGAATTAATTTCCCTTGTTTTGCGTCAAACAGTCTGCATTTTAAAAATAAATGCTGATACGTCAAGTCTCGACTCTACAATACCTATCTTCAAGCTGTGCTGATGAAACAACGCATTTAAATATACAAATATGTGTATAATCTTATGATGATGTGGTTCGTGTAAAACTAAAATACTAGAAAAATACTACAACTATTTGGCAAATTGTAATTTTGTTTAGTTTTAACTCAACCACCTATTTATATAATCTTTTACAACAACAAAACAAGACGAACGTGACTGTCAGGCTGACTACACATATATCAGAGGATCATCCTCTGCTGTGTGTGTTGCGTTTCTAAATTTTACCATTCACTCACCTTCACCTTTTATGCTCCTTGCTACTCACATATCTATTCCAATTATTCCAGAAATCACTTTAGCTTGAAAAGAGGCAATAATTAACAGTAAAAAGGTTTGATCATTACTTCATTCAACGTTTAGCCTTTTACTTTGACCCTCAATAAACAAGAAGAGATGTGTAGAGCCAAATTGATGAGAAAATTTTGCACACAATCGCCAAAAAAAACACAGCTTTCCAAATAATATTAACTTCAAGCGAACTAATTATAATGTACCTTAGTGCATGCAGCTATGAATATTCTAGCATTTTCCGTCTTAATCCCTTTCACATTTTCACTATCCGACTTTTTTTTGTCCTCATCTCCATTTAAAAAAGGCCAGCATATGTCTTTTAAAATATCAGGCATTTCTAATTTTTCGGTGATGATGGTGATCGATCATGGGTATGCATAAACATTGTGGATTTGTTTGTACCGACTCATATCACTTCGTTGTATCGACTACCTGCATTTAGTCGTGTCAATCTACATGATGATGGTAGTGATTATTGATGGCGATGATGATGATGGTGATGATGACGACTTTGAAAAACTGTCTGGGCATAGATTTCATTTAAACATGCAGTCAATACGCAATTTTTCTTGTGTCTTGATTTTGGCTTTGCAATTGTTCAAACACAAGTTTTTTAACTGGCCGTCCTTTAAAATTTGACTCTCTGACCAAGTGGACTATAGGTATCATAAAATGATGTAGGCATGTACTTTTCCAAACTGCAGATCAATCCTAGTACCATTTACTTTTCTAAAGCTGCAGCAGCCGAGTAGATTTTTTTCTCTCGTGACCAGTTGTCTAGCAAAAGTTTTGGCTACTCAGAAGTAAGGAAAAAAACATACATGTAAATTCATTTTGGGATGTTGATGATGATATCCATTTTATGAATGCACCCAGATTTGTAGCCTCTAGCAACATTTTGCACCAGGTAGTATTTTTGTAGTTTTTTTTTCATCTCGAGGCCGTTCGCTTCAGGGAACTCAGACGTTCAAGAATTTTGGGTACACGCAAACAAGAGAGAGATAGGAATAAAATTCATAAGAAGTAAGGATTAAAGCCAATAAAAAAATATGTGTTGTTGGCCAGAAATCTTAGAATTAAAGGTTGGTGATTCTCAAAAAAAAAAATGTTGTGTTTAGAATGGGGAGCGTGGACGGGTTCATTTCATTGTTTCGTCTTTTTGTTGTAGTCCATAAATCAGAAGAAGAAAAATCCTCAAAGTCGTGATGAGCTCAAGAAAAAGAAATGCATTTTTGCAGCATAGTACATTATTAATAAAGTGTGGCGGATACACAAGTTCAGAAACAAAATTATTTGAAATGAAAACCCAAGGAAAAAGGAAACAAATGATATGATACGCGATATGAAACAACAATATTCTTTCTCTCTCTCTCTCTTAAATACAACGAGCGATGATGAAGCAGACGGACACGACCATAAAAAAAAAGAGTTTGCTGACTAGAAATCTTTCCAACCAGACTGTCTGGTCTCCTTCGTCTGTGTTCTTCTTTTAATAGTTAGAGGAATTTTTTTTCTCTTCTTCTCACAAGTAACACTTTTAATGCACATGTTTTCTGATTATGAATGCTAATAAATATCACTGCAAGTATAATGCATTAAGGTTATTGTAAGCATAATTTTTATTTATGTTCTATCATCGTCTGTAAAAAATATATATGTATGCAACAGCATGCACTTACTCTAATGCACATTATGTGATCTGTAAATTGTAAAATGACTCACGCAATCAGCAAGTGGAAGCTAGACAGCTACAATATGAGCAAAAATTGAGGAACAAACTGAAGGTATATATGTTTTTAAACGTCGTGGATGCATGTAAATGCAACGACTGTGTTTGTTGCAATGTCACAGAATTTCTCCCATTTGAATTCATGACAAGTGGGAGTATTTTTTCGTGTTTGCAGCGAGTCATTATTTCTAGTTAAAAAGTATATTAACCTTTAATGTATAGTATACTAACTACGCATATATACATACATCATAATTTTTGTACAACGAGAAGCAAAATGATGCATCATATATCCACTATATTTAGACTGAGGTACATACTAAGATGCATCAGCCAGACAAACAGAGGAAACTCGTTACAAATAATTTTCTGATGCAGTTTGCTTCGTCAGAGGGCAAAAAGGATGTTTTATGTTTGCGGTGATCCTGTCTCGAATTTCGTTCAAACTTAATTTCTCTCTGTTGCAGTGCAAATAATCAGTGTAATATATACGCTTTCAAATAATATTGTTTTTCTGCAACTCTGCCACTTTTACCAAACCAGTTAGCAACTAGACGAAGCAACAGAGCTACAAACTTTGTCAAAGTACTATGCATGTCTGGCTATCTTTGTCACAATTTTATTTTATTTTGAGTTTGAGTCTAAACAGACATCGATCAGATTGTGCCGTCGGCAACTTTGACCCGAATAACTGGTAAGAATTTTTAGAAACTTAATTTCGCCCCGCGTGATTGTGCACACAAACAAAAAACATAATGCATGATTTTCACATGATTTTTTTGTAGGTTACATCCTACAACGTTAAGGAGGTTTTTATTACTTCATCTAACCATGTGACTTTTAGTTATTGATCAGATCTTCAACAGCGTTATAAAAAAAACATCTTTTGCCAGACAACAAACACGAACAAAAAGTGCATGTGTTGCATTTTACAAGAAGTCAAAAGAATTGAGCACGGATGGTGGTGGATGATAGTGATGATGATGATGATGGGATTACTCATAGTCATAAGTCTGCAATGAACTAAACAAAAAACTGAATGAGTCTATTCAATTGCAATTGTATGCAGATGCAGAAAGATAAAAGGAAAGAAGAAAAAAAAAATAGCAAGAAAAGATGACAACAAGAAAAAGTTATCAATGGTAGTAGGGAATCCAGTACATCATGCAGATCCTCATTATATTCTTGCTAGACAATGCACTAATGCAGCAATGCAATGCAACACTGCTGCTCCTGGTACCATGTACCATTTCAAAACAATTGGAATTTTCAGCCGCTCAATTCAATCTTATTCGAAAGTGCATGTAATAATAAAAACAAATTGTATTATTTGGGAGGGGACCATTATAAAATGCTCTGAATTCAATTCCATACATTATACCTACTAGGTAGAATAGACATCGTAGACACATTATGGACTTTCGTATGCTAATTCAAAAACTGTGGGACGACACGCCAATGCAGAATAAAATTCAGCTTTATAATTTTTAGTTAATGTTGCATTGTACAATGACCACAAAACAAGAAACAACACGAGTCCGTTGTTGCAAAGAAAAACTACAAAACTGGTAGAAGAAGTATAAAAAACACTATTAATTAGCTCAAGTGCAGTGCAGTGGCATCAAAAGAAAGAGACACATACAAATATTATTGTGCTTGCATAATTATCACCATCAAGAAACGTTGGTTGTTTGGGGCTATATACCTACAAGATTACTCCATCGACTCATTATCACATCACATAACAAGCACGAAGACTACTAACTACTATGCTGCAGTTTTTTTTAATAGCTTGTTGTAAATAGTAGATCCATCACAATAAAAAAAAGCTGAGAATAGTAAAAATGCAACTCAACCCAACCAACAACAATAACAATGTTCTTTAATTACGAATGATATTGTAATGCATTTCAATTCCCAGGATACCAATAGTATCAGGTATATTATTATGGGGTTAGTTTGGTTGGTTGATGGATATATATTTTTTTTTACAAAAATATGTTCTAATTAACTAATTACCGTTTGAGTATGAATACTATGTACAAATATATAGATGAAATGAAGTAAAAGATAAAGCTTGGCCATGTTATATTTGTACCCGAAAAAAAAGACACAATAATATATAATTTTTCTGACAACAATTTATTTTTCCTTGTTGACTGACTAGACATATAAGTTACGTGTGGGACGCTGTTACAAGAGAATTCGTTTATTTTATATCCTGACTGCTATATATAATTTACTGTAAGAATAAATTAAGCTAGCAGACATTTCGTGATGAACCAAAATGTAATTGAATGAGCTCTTGCGAGAGATTTCTGTTGCTTTGATTTTTTAGTAAAATTGTTGATCCTCTTTCACGGAACGTGTGTATGTCTGTAAAATATATAGATAGACATGCCCGAGTGCTCTTCGGATGCTCTTCCATTGCTACTGATTAGCGAGTTAGGACTCTCTGACCTGACCAGATATCTATAATAATTTTTGTTCAATTTAATAGTACATGGAAAACAGCATATTATGTAATAATGAGGTTTGGAGGTACATATATATATACGATGCGTATTGCATACCACAATAGAATAAAACATGTATCTTCTGAGAAAAAGTGGAGCAGACAAAACATGTAACCTCACTCCTCATCCATCCATACTCCCTTGACTTTTATTGTTTAATAGGAATATAGTAAGCAGCATGGAATTTGTAAAAGAGAATAGTAGATTGAATTAGAATGAGTACTGTCTGATTTATTTTACTCGATTCGGATCTCTTTTTTTCTTTTTGTCTCATCTGTCTAATATTTTCATCCTGTCTATAAACATTAAATGAATCCAAATCTACAATCCAACATACAAAAAAAGACAGAGAAATTAAATAAAAAAGGATATAAGAGAACACTGAAAATAATAAATTGGAAAGAAAGTAGCAAATGTAAAACGTAAGTGCAAAAGTAAAAGCATGTAAATAAAGATGTTTTTATCCCTTTCCCTGTTATTGTCAAATTCAATTTACGGGCATGTGTATATGCATCTTCCCTTTTGATGTGCCTTGTCTAATTAATAACATACAGTTTTAATTGCATAAGCTATCGAATTCCTAGTTCCAGTAATCAAATTCCGGTATTTTACATTTACACAATATATTGTGCACACAAACTATGACTTCAACTTATGTACATTCGAAGAGGAAAAATACATTTTGTACCTGCACACAATTATATTGATTTAAAAGCTTTCAAAACGGAGCAGGTATAGTATACTTTTTAACACGATGATATATTTTAGGGCTATATAATCGTAATGCAATAAAAATATATGGCATTATTGTTATTGGTTTATAAAAAATCTACTTTATTTAGCGCAACGTATCATCCATCTACAAATGTGCTTATGTCCTCAAAAATATAATTGATATGTATTTTTTTTTAGTTTACACGGTTTACATAATCTAGATTTGTATCGCTACTACATAAATGCATATCTATTTATATTTCTANACTTCTCTATTTTACAATATTATTACTATTATTATTATTAGGAATTTGAACATTATTCATCTCACTTATAAATGTACATGGTGTGTCTTTTCTTTTTAAACGGATATGTTATGCATTCTCTCCAAACTTACTACATAAATTACATGGGCTTTTATGAGCAATTTAATTTGCTATTAACTTCTTCTGTCCTTTTTTTCTCCTTCCCATGTGTGTATGCGTGCTTTTTTAGTATCAAGATCATCACAGAAGTAAGAGCATCGAGTCGTTGTCATCATCATCGCTATCACTAGTCTAGATATAAAAAAAATGAATAATTTTGAGAGCATCTTTTTTTTCTTCTCTCAAGAACACAGCCATCTTATCTCGTGTGTCTGTCTGGCCTACTCACACACAGTATATTACACATCATTACTCTCATCATCATCATCAACATTTTCATGTAATATGTTTGCTACTATATTGTATACTATATACTGTGAGGTGAAACCTCATCATTATCATCGTCGTGTGATGGACATCATCATGGAACTTTTATACAACACACATACACATAAACTCCTTTTCTTTCTTTTTTACACTCACACATGTAAAGTGTGTAAATGTGTGCAATTAATCATCGTCGTGTGATGAACATCATCATGGAACTTTTATACAACACACATACACATAAACTCCTTTTCTTTCTTTTTTACACTCACACATGTAAAGTGTGTAAATGTGTGCAATTATTCGACTATGTTTGTGTATATCTTATAAATAATGTAGTAAAATGTGTGTTATGTGTGTAGTATGAGTGTGAGCTGAGGAGACACACACACACACACACAGACGAAAACTTAAGAAAGTATGAGAGAGAAATAAGAGAGAAGCGAGATGTGTAAAGAAGAAGAAAAAATTGTGATAAAATTTGTGAGCTTTTTTAAGCCCAAGTTAAGCCTCTTCCTCAGTAAATTTGTCTTACTAGACATAGAAGCAGACAGTTTTTATTACAATAACTAAACTTTATGAACGAATACTTTTTTTTGCGTATCTTGTTTAAAAGGAAAAAAAGGTATAGATACAGCGGCGATGGTGATGGTGGTGGCAAGGAGTTGTAGGTAGAGATAAAAATGATGATGTCGGGAAATCATAAAATAAATATAAATACACTCCACACTAACATGACTAAACAATGTATAAGTGTACATCATCATCATCATGATCGTCATCCTTCTCATATGTGTGATGTGATACTTGTATCATTTTTTATTTATTTTTTTATCACAGTTTACAAGCGACAGCCAGACGTAATGTATAGATATATGTATGTATGTATGCAGAAAATGTCACATGTCAGCTCACTGTCGGTTGTTGGCCGATAGTTTCTACTATACTATCATATTATCATTACTGGTTAATTGAAAGTTTCAATTTTACATTTTCAAACTATGTTTTTTATTTGTCTAGGCATTTTTTTCTTAAACAGCAAATCTTTTTTTTTTAATCTGTGCTTACGTACGTATATGATACACAGATTCTTGTAGTTATTTCCCATTTGAATAATTATCAAAAAAAAAAGAAAAAAGAAAATGAGATATAAGTCAGAGAAGTAAAGAAGGAAATTAGCATGTTATTCCTCAAAAGAATGAGAAAGAGGACATAAAAACGGGAAACATAAAATCTTTTTAGAATGTCACAATTTAATTGCATTCTTGAGCAGAGAAATGTGCGGTAAAAGTGGCTATTATTATTTTGATGCGTTTGGATAATGAAGCTTCTTTTTTTCTTGCTGTATGACTTTTAGTTGACTCGCATGCAAAGAAAATACGAAAATACTTATATTGCCCTCATAAACGATGTTACGTTTGTTGATTACAACAGCAACAAATTTAAAAATTACGATAAACCATATAATTTTTTTTTCTTAAAGAAAGTAATAAAAACTAAAAGGAGCTGTAAAATGGTGACGGAAGTGAAGTGTAATTCAGGGAAAAATACGTCTCGATTAAGATGGAATTAATGCCCTCTTCATTTTCTTTCAATGTACTCTCTCTCTCACACACACACGACACGCAACGCACTATAAAAAAACTTTTCTTCTTATTCTTCTTGTCGAGAGAATTATGTTAAAGTTTTTAGTTTGTATGTATGTATGTGTGTGTGTGGTATCATCACACATTTTACCTACTCTAATGTCATTGAATAAGGGTCATGCAAAAAAAAATGCAATAATAATAGCGCACACTACTCTAACTCCACTACTACACGTTTTCTTAAATTTTCTCTAAGAAAATTGTAGACATTTTTCTTTTTCAAAATTTGAATATAACGATTCGTTGTGAAGAGAGATGGATCTATTTATATGCATTCCAGACACTGTTTCTAATCAGCTTCTCGCGTCGTCGTACTTGTAAAAGATTCATCTGTCTAGCAAAAGAAGAGTAAAAAAAGAGCAACGTGGTGGTGGTAGTTGTAGTAGTATGTGTGGTTGTTCGCAAGACCAACTTTTGAAATCAGTTCATCAACAGCCGTGCCATCATTATCATCATCACCATCATCGTCATTACCAAAAAACACGTCGTAGAGAGAATACACAGACATTTGTAGACATTCGATCGTTCACATTCATTTCACACAACAGCTCAACTATATCTTCATCTTTTTTGAAACTATACCACTCTGACTGTCATTCAATAACATGTTTTCTCTCAGGTTTTATTTACATACATTCGTACAAAACAATATAATCAGATTTTTAAATGAATATTATGCCTGCGTGGGACTAGCTGTTCTTGTATTAATAGGTCTACTCTACATATTTCAGCAGTAGTAAACTTAGCCTATAAAAGAAATAGCTGAGCGATATAATAATGTGGTAGTATATATTGCGTATATAAGCATGCTTTTCAATTGTAACCTCTTAGTCTAGCCAGGTCGACAGGAAATATATTGAATTTTTTTTTAAAGTGAAGCGTCCACATTACAAAACAAGGATTTTTCTCTAAATTTCAAGGAAAAGTGCACGTGCTCGCTCTATCTATTCTACTCCTAAAAAATGACTGACAACTAGATACAGCGAGTTACACAACTCTGCTGAATATCAGTGAACACACACCACCCCAAAAGAGTATGAACTTTGTCCAAAATCAAATCCAAAAAAAAAAATTGTAGTACATACTACCTACACGTAAGCATGCTTGTTGCTTGTTATTGTCGAGTCAAGAATCAAATATTCATATACATTAGATGATGTTGATATATATATGTATGTGTAACAATAATGATGACAAAAATGGTAATTGCATCCATAATCCAAATATATATACACATTAATTGCAAAGATTTTTTTCTATAATTTTTTTACGTAGAACAAGTAAACAACTAGATTTGTTGTAAAATTTTGTGTTTTTAAGGAAAAAAGATGATGATAATGATGTTACATGATATGATACCAAATACCAAGAGATATACATACATAACTAAATATATACAACTATAAATATTGCCAAAAAAGAACGCGCTAACTATATAACATCAGCAATAATAAAATTGAACATATTATAGACACACATTATTACGTAGTATTTTACTTTATGCACACACAAAAAAACCAGGAATTGCACAAATTTTTTTTCTTGTCAAACAAGCATATTATGCATGTAATAGTATCGCTTTGTCTTTCATGAACCCATAGTATATTTTTTTTCAAAGGAAAAGGGAAATTATAGTTATTATGATCGTCTAGGAAGAGTAGTTAAATTTGTTCTTTAAAAAAAAAAGAATAGTGAAGGCCATAAAATATTTCAGAATTGTGGGATTTATTTGAAAATGTACATAACTATATAACATCAGCAATAATAAAATTGAACATATTATAGACACACATTATTACGTAGTATTTTACTTTATGCACACGCAAAAAAAAAGAAATTGCACAAATTTTTTTCCTTGTCAAACAAGCATATTATGCATCTAATAGTATCGCTTTGTATTTCATGAACCTATAGTATATTTTTTTCAAAGGAAAAGGGAAATTATAGTTATTATGATCGTCTAGGAAGAGTAGTTAAATTTGTTCTTTTTAAAACAAAAAAAAAGAAAAATGAAGGCCATAAAAGATTTCAGAATTGTGGGATTTATTTGAAAATGTGCTAATGGCAGTGATGATAACGATGATGATAACTTGATGACCTTTATAATTGTACGTCTTGGATATAGCGAGAAAAATCATCGTCAGCAACACTATTACACAGAATACAGATGCAGAGTTGCAGAAACAAACAAGTATATGTGGATATTATTATATTGTCTTAAATAACAATGATTATTATGTGTTTTGTTTAAAAAAATATACATTGTGAGAAGGGATCATTGTTTGTAATACAATTATTACTATTACAATAAAATAATATGAGGAGTGGACTTTTTTTTGAAAAGTCGGGGAAATGCAAGGCAATTAAAGCACGAACATAAAAACTATCATCATTTTCATCTCTATATACTATGCAATAATTGTAAATTTTCACATAGAGTGTAGCGTAATGGAATCTTTTGGGTATTTTTTTCTACAAAACAATCTCTTGAATGCTATGTCATTTTTGGTTGCATCCTACTTTGTTTCACTTTTTCTTTTATATTTTCGCAGTCCAGTGAGTGAAATAGGATCGCTCTAACAATAGGATGTGATGACGTCGATGACACTCTTTTCAGTGAGACTCTTTTAATGGTTGACTGATAAAAAAGAATTCAGATATTTTTAATTACAGGAAGGAAAAAAATGCAGCGAGCTGGGAGGGAGGTCCAGAAATGAAGCAGATGCAATATTTTTTTATAACAAAAAGCATGCATGCAAAATACATATCTCATATATATGTATAAGAGTGAGTTACATTCGACCAACCGTACGGTTGACTCAATAAAAATACTGATACTATACCACCAGAAGAAGTGATGTGATTGAAACTGAGCATAAATTGTTATGTTGCACTATATACCCCGGCATATAAGGTTGGCATTGCGTGTTCTTGCAGGCTAAAATGACCAAAAACTTGTTAAAAGATGAAGATTTAAAGTTCCATTGAAACAGTACAAATGAATAATTTTCTCCTGCGTTTTCTCGTCACAATTTGAAAGAATTTGGACGATGCCTTCTTATGTATAGATAGTATACAGAAATCAGTATTTTTTGAATAGTGGAAAACTAGGGATGTAAATTTAAAAAAACATCAGAAGAAAAGGTCCAGCGTGTGACGCTGGCTGGAAAATCTAGTATATATAAATATACGTGTACTCCACGCCGCAACTGTTCTCTAGTATAAAAAATATATAAGCTTGATGATTTTCGTGATACTTGACAGAAGAATGACAATAATAATCATAAACGCCAAGCTGAAAGAAAAGACGGAGATACGTAGAATTGTAGTTTTCAGACAGTCTTCTTCTTTTAAACCTTTTATTTTTCTTGAAGTGGATATAATTTTTTTTGTAACAAGGTTTCTCTTGACTCATTATTATTATTTATCGCACCGTCTAATTGTCTGTCGTGTACAATTTCGGGTTGGCTAAACAAAACGTGCTAGAAAACAGTCGGATGGTCAGACCCTCCCATAAAAATAAAAAATAAACGCGTTATCTTCTCTAAACGCTCCGTCTGCTTCTTCATTAGATCAGACTCATTCTTTTTTTTTCTATTTGCGTAGCAGTAGTAGTTTGATTTCGCTGGTTGTGGGAATGATGACGATGATACTTGGTACTCAACACAACTGACGTGACGCATGAAAAAGCTGGAAAAAAGGAAACAACGTTTTGTTGCAAAATTATAATTTCAAAAAATCAACAATAGTCAGACACATGCAATTACAAGACAAGAAGGTAGATGCAAAAAAAAAAGTCTATTAGTTTTTTTCTCTCCTTGTGTCGGATTTGTCGACAGACAGACGGTGCTGAGCAAAAATGTTCGTCGTAGGTATTTTTTCTGCTTTACGCTGAGAAACTATACAATCTTAAGAGTGTGGATCCTAACTTTCGTCTTTACACAAGTTTCCATACATGATAATAATTAAACAACGCGCAGCAGGATACTCGATTCATATATGCATTTAGGAACAGCTTGAAATAATGCCAGGTGAAGGTGAAGATTTCACACAGAAGGTGACAACTTGTAGAATTAGTGTATAGACAGCAGACGACGATGATAAAGATGATCAAGTTTCATAATCGTCACATTTCGTTCGTCTGTAAACTAAAAAAATCTAACCACAGGAGGAGGCTATGCACAGTAAAAATGACCATTGCGAGCTGGTCATATCATCTGTGAAGGATTTTAGTGGCTCGTTTTGCATGCATGTGATGTAGGCACTATTAATTTTATTATGACATCTTGTGCTCAGTGCTCACTGATATGTTTTAGCATTATAAAAGCCCTTATTTTATATGCTAGTCAAGTTTAGGTAACTAAACTGTATTGTCATTAGTTCGCGTATGATAATTGGGAAGATACATGAAAACTTTTTTCTATGATGTAATTTCAAATGAAAAATTCTTTAGTAGAAAAAGTGAAAGTAATCATATTTTCACAAGAAATAATCCTCAAGCAAACAAAAATGTGTATTACGTAAGATAAAGTTAAGTAAAAGTGGTGTGTGAATAGGATCATACTATATATAAAAGTTTGTATAGAAAAGAAAGTATTGACAAAATGACAGGAAATATGTACCTAGATTGGAACTTGCTATTCAGTCAATTTATTTGGAATAGGTCAAAAGCGAAATAAAAATTTGATTTTAGTTCATAATTCGTACAAACTGACACGAATAATACACCCAATGAAAATTCACATCCGTTGCTTTATAAAAGATCCGGCTTAGTGTGATATATTTTGATATAATAATATTCTCGTAATTCTGTTTACACTTTTCATCTCCAGCGAAGCCTCATTACTCGCATGACTTAGTTTTGACCTTGTAATTGTATTTTATATTCTATATATATTTATAAAGTAATCATAATTGTATATCCTGCTGGATAACAAAAAGAAAACTTGGAATGGGAATAAGTAGGTTTTAACGAACGACTGATATAAACAAGATATATACTTATCATGTACATCTGTATATGTACCTGCATAGAAGTATGCTGGAATTACTGACAAATTCTTCTTCATTGATATACTGTAATTGGTTTACAACGATTTTCTTTATCCCATTTTCCCAGAAGCTCTATTTTATATGCTCGTTGTGCAAAGATAAGCTCACATGACTATGTATGTAGCTATCGAATAGCATGTGTTCATTATTCTTCAGAATTCGCATACTTACGTAAATATATATATTTTTTAAATTACACAAAAAATAAAATCTCATTTAAGCTCCTAGAATCTCGTTTTATTAAGCCAGAAGGGTGAAATGTCGAGTCGGGTGTATTGTAGGATTTAAATGGATGAATCGAGTACCCAGTACATACCATCCGTAGATGGATGGGTAGACTTGTTGTATATGATCCCGTCCAACCGGCCAATTATAATAAATGGCTATGCTTATATATCAATGGGTCTCTAATTATAGTATTCCACTACAGCATCCCAAAAAATTTAGCACACAAAGTTAACTCATAAACTTCAATTGAACCCGAACCAGCAATACTTGAAATAATGACGTTGATAATCAAATGACAACAAAAACATTGTCACGCTGATACTCATCTCGTCATCCATCAGTTCAGTGCACATACAAAAGAATAATACATAAGATGAACGTTGACTAATACAAAATGTCTTCATATAATCTCCTTTATACTCTTTTCCTCTCTTTTTTTAAAAGTCGACCATTTCCCAACCTTCGTCTACTTTTTTTTGCATTACCGTCAATTTTACTAATGCATGATCCTCATTTTACACAAATAAGAAGCAAAGCTAAAGGGAAAAAGTGCTATCATCATGACAAATATATCGCCCAGCACTTATTCGTCACCTGTTTATGTTCAAAAAAATAAATAATCTCATCTCACGAAACTTGAAAGTGCGCTTGGCAATTTTAAGTAAACTCGTAAAGTATAAAGTACAGGCTACACAGCTAGCAGAGCAGCAGTAAAGAAAGAGATCACAGACTGAACGATGAAATGAGTTTACGGCACTATATACACAACATCAAGTAATGTATGCCATTACAACAACAGCACATTATACACATTTGGTTGGCATCTTCCATTTTCATTTTACACGTGAGAATAATAATAAAAAAAGTATTATTGTGTAAGAAGTTGACTTGCACAAATGAGTATATACAGTATATACACACAGTAAAACGGAATTTAGAGGATGAGCCAAGAGATAAAAAAAAAGTTTTCGAATCACTGTTCCATGAATACCTTTTTGGAAGAATAAAATGAAATCAAAACAACTAATTTATTACTTATCGTTGATGATGATCTTTAGAATTTGTGCATATATCCTCCTCTACTTCCACATTCCAGGGGAAAAAAGAAGCTTTTTCTGCTCGCGCGCATAAAAGAGATGATAAACGCGACCTTTTTCAGAATGCTTTTGAAGCACTTTTGAGTACCATAATTCATTAAAACTATATGAAACTTTCATTCAATTACAATAAAATGCTGATAATACTTGAATGTTCTTAGTTGTTTGCGTTAAATCTTATCCTTCCATATTCAGCACAATACGTTTTACCCTGACATTATTCACACGAAAATATCCCTTTCAGTAGGAGTCGCTTTGGCTTTAGCAAAAAAAAAATTGTCGGCGGGAGTTTTTTTTATACCAATCTTCTCATATTTCGTCTGGAAGTAGTTAGGAGGTATGACAAAAAGGGGAAAAAAATAAAATTGCTTGCCATGTGTAATACTATACCATATAACACCAGAGCAGTTCTGAAAAATCCCCATTTATGTTAAATTGCCCTTCTCTAATGCTATCGCATACAGTGGCAGGACAGGACAACATCATAAATTTTGGTTATGTTTCAATAAATTTCTGATAATGGAACTTGCTCTAGTTCCTTTCTTGCGATGAAGGTTAAAGTCGCAAATAATAGAACATGATATCAACATGCATTGTAGTACATTGAGTCATGGAATGAAATGAATGATAATATGAAAAGTCATTGGAGTTGGGGGTGCGGAACCAATGCTGAATGTTAGATTCGTGAATGTAAAAAGACAAAAAAAAACCATCCAAAAAAATTGAAAAACCGGGTAATCAGAATTCCAACTTGGTTAAGCAATACGTGCATCGTTCACGGTACTTGTTGAACCAGAAAAGAATGATCTTATTCTTGAAGATTAAGTTGGGGGTAATGAAATTTTTTGCGGTAAAATTGCAATTGTATCTTGCATTTAATTGATCTGTTATTTTTATTACAGTTACATGATCAGCATCATTTCTTTAGATTTTGTAGAAAAACTTGGTAAAATTTTAAGTTCCCATTTATAGATTACTATTATTATTAAGTTGTTTCTTAATTTTATAGTACATCTTAACTTAATATTGAAACATAAATTCAAATACCGCTAGATATATTAGCTCGATTAAAAAATTGGGTATACTTGAATTGGGTATATTTAATTTTTTTTTGACACGTTTCAATTTGAGAAGGAAGCACATCGGCATGTTTTCCTACGATTCTGAATCATTTATATAACGAGTAGGTACATAATATCCTGGTATTCATACTCGCATTTCTTGGTACATAAAATTATACCGTCTCATTCATTTTTATATACATGGATACATGATAATTTGTGCTTTGCGCTGCGCTGCTGTATGGAATAAAGCATAAAAATGTATGTATATATATTATGCTGCTGCTGCTACCACCAGCTACCCAACAAAGGCTTTGCTCCCAACAAAAAAAAAGAGTCTACGTTCTTACGTGATACGCAAAAAACCCAGACAGTAGTCTAGTCTAGTCTGGCGGTGTTGATGATGATGGCGGTGCTGCGCTGCTGCTGATGATGGTGGCGGTAGTGACTTGTAAGTTCCATGGAAGTCTGCCTGTATATACGTATTCCATATACGTATATCATAATCTCATGTAATATACGTAACATGCTACTGCATATTTTATACTGGTATCATAAATATAATATGTATATGTACGAGTATATACATTTCATATACATATTTTTGTTTGCTATTCATGTTTTATCGAACCACATTGCTATTTTCTTGCTTGCTTTATACTGCCATTCACGGCGTGTGGATTGTATGAATATAATACGAAAAGTGCAATATGGTATAGCGAGTGCCTTTTGTACTACGCGACGGCCACGGTTACTTTTTCTTATCCGGGACGGAATCAGCAACACACATCATTGACTTTGTTTTGTATCCGAAATGATGATAATAATGGTGTTGTGGTCATCGTGGAAGCAGACATTTTCTAATAGTAAAGCGTGTGTGGAATTCATGAACTTACATCTAAAATAGTGTTGGTGTGGAAACCAATCAGTAGTAGTACCAGTGCTACTCACTCGATGAAAAGTCTTAATAAATTGCGCTAGAAAATGCCGAGCCCGAGACTCAAGAACGAGTTCTAATGTTTCGAGACTAAACATACGACAAAGCCGCATAACAATTATTATACTAAAAATTAGAACCTGACACACAACAGTAGGGCTAGTTCCAAGTTGCTACTATAACGTATAAAATTCATGTTTCCAATGTTGAGCTTTTCCGAAAGTTATTTATGGGTGTATCATGCATTGCAGATAATATAAAAAATTTAGCATTTGAATCATTCGTATGTGCTTATAATAATTAAATCTTTATTTTTCTCAACATCTTTCAGGCCAAGGGCCTATAGTAAACATAAACATCATTATCAAATATTTATCAATTTGAATGCAGCCGTCACGTATAGAGCAATACCCGTAGTGACTTCTAAATAATGTCTTCAATCCAAACATACAGATACGCTGTGTACGTAATCCATTCTATAAATTCTGATTGGCAATATGAAGTGAGGGAGGAGTATGATGTGCACAGAAAAATTATGACAAACATGTGTGACTACGTGATTTAAAAAAGAAGATAGTTTTATTGTAAAAAAAGAAGCAAACTTAAATAGTAGTGGATAGATTTCATTTCATTTTTGCACAAGGTAACAAGTCATATTAGTGTTTCACTTCTGGGTACTGTATTTTATATGTGTGATGTGACGTGTGTAACAAGTCCATTTTGAGACAGACACATCATCACGTTACATCACGAACGGCTTTACTTCAAACATTCAGACTACAATAACGACTTGTATTACGCAATGCGCATGTGATGATGATATATATATGTAACACTGACTATTACCATGTGTACCTAAATAGCTATGTGACTAAAATGTCCGTTTCGTCTTGATCAGCGAGTGTCACAACTCTGCTAATCTTTGGAGTAGTCACGTCGGCATCGGCATTCATTGTACTAGAAAAAAAAGAAACATAGGCTTCGCTTGATGAATACTTCAATACACGCAGACATAGTCAATCAAGCAGAGAGACATCAGACACGTGAAAGGCTTCTCTAATTTGAGTTGTACTTTTTTTGTGCATTTTGTTTCTTGGTTCACTGCGAAAAGGAAGTTTCACATAATTTGATTATACCAAATACAGTCTTTTTGGAACTTTTGTATGCATGTGTACATAACGAAAAAACTACATGTAATAATAAATATCATAGAATGTTGAGGTGCAAGAGTAAGAGAAAATAGGTATATTGTATTTTTATATTGTAGTGTCAGGCCAAAAAAAACGAAAAAGGTAAAAAAGACATTCAGAAAACAGTGGTGAGCTGAAAGACATTTGCAATTTAATTATGAGATGGAGTATATGTAACAAAAGTACACAAAATGATGATGATACTTTTTTTAGAAGGTTTCAGTTGACACTATATTATATTATATCACTTTTAGTTAGACTTGAGTGGACAAGGCAGTCTAGTCTGTAGTATATTTACATATCATATCGTACACGAGTTACACAGCATATTTTTTTTTGCCTGTGCTGAATTAGGTAGTTGCAAAAAAAGCCGAAACTACACAACATGACACGTTTTTGCTGTCTTCATTACACAATGACATTTATGCATGTACTTGAATGCTAATGATGTGTCATAGGTATTCTCTCATTTGTGTAAATACGTTTTCCCCTTCATGTTTCTCCATTTCCAGCTGATGGGAATGGGAATTGAAAATTTGGAACGTTTTATATTGTGACAGACAGAGTATACATATATCCACGGAGATTACTACAAAAGTTGAAACATATTGTTCCAAGTTTCGTAATTTATTGACTATGAAATAAAATGAATAAATCTGGGAGCAATTATCTCTATTAAATTTTTTATAATATTTTTTTCAGTTTGATTGGGGGAGTTGAGTGGGTAGACACAAGGTGTACAAAGATAACAATGTCGGCTTGTATTTAACATTATGTTGTATGTACTACTTACGGGCCATGCAAAAAGTACAAAAGGTAAATGTAATGTACATTCAATAATAGTGCAATGTTTATTTTAACAAGATTTGAACTTTCAACAGGCTAATCCGGTAAAATCTAGTTTTGTCTGCCTGCAGTAAAGTATTATGCATGTATATCCTGTGCTGTACAAACAAACTGTGACATATTGTGAGTTCAAGGGAATAATATGTGCATATACGTTTGTTCTGGGGGCGATTGAACAGAACCACGAACTCTTTCCCCCTGCTATTTGTCAAAAGAAAATCTTATTGAGCATGATGAACAGACAGTTTGGTTGGAGGAATTTGCCAGAGAGAGAGAGAGAGAGAAGAAGAAAAAGTGTTGATATGCTGTGTTTGTGAAGGAATGTCATTTTAAAGAACACATTACACTTCTCTCTTTCCTGTTGTTGTTGTGTGTCTTATTCATTTTTGCACAGAATAATATGGTTCCATTAAAATCCATTTTATATGAGTGCTTATTTGTTGGAGTGAGAGAATAGAGAGATAGAGAAGAGGAGTAGTAGCAGTAAGATTTGCAGTTGAGATATGCGATGATGCTGACAGATGATTTCCTTTTCTGAGAACAGTTTTTTTACTGAATTCATTATATATTCGCTCTGCTGTACTGCTGCTGCTGCAAAAAAAATGTAATATGAAACATGGCAGTAGTATCAACAGGAAGAGTTGTTAATATGATCATTCATTTTATTATTATTCTCTTCTTTTTTTTTTTAAATATGTATTACAGCATAACTGTGTATAGCATACTAGCATACTGTGTCGCACAAAAACTCTTTATTAGATTTCCATGATGATGCAAAATAGATTGGTATAAATATTACACGTTTAAATTACATTTTTGCTGTTTTTTTTATTACATGCGCCACATGTGTTTTTTTACCTTTTCAAAATGTATGAGTTAACTCATGAATTTGTTACAATATTTCAAGTGTAAAATAATTCTTTTTTTGCTGAATTGTGTGACTGAAATAAGAAATAAAATTTATTTTGGATATATGTGTGTGTATTGTTGCTGAAATCAATTTCCTTTCCCTCTGCGCATACAAATTAGTACATATGTAAATTATTGTATGTGTGCGTCGTTCTGGATTGTACAATTAATGGTGGTAGTAACAGTAACTACATTAAAAACCAGACAGAGTAATTTTATTCTGAAAAAAATGGAGGGAAGTGAAATGGAAAATTATTCGAAAAGGAAAGAAGATGAGAGGCGATGTAATGTAAAAGTACATATTATACAGCAGATGATGATGCTTCTTCACTGTTCCATATACATAATATAATCATTGATAAAAAAAATAATTGTGTATCTGTGTACAAAATGCGAACTGTATTCCTTCTGATAACAAAATAAAAACTTCTTATTTGCGCGATTATAATGCACAAACCGGATGAATGCGTCTTGATCCTCAGTCTTGATAACGTGGAATTATTGTTATCGTATCTTGTCTGTAAATATATAAAACACTCCGTCGTCGCTCCAGTTCTATGAACGCGTCATCATTTATTAAGCAATTGTTTTCTTCATCTGCTATATATATATAATGTGCAGTAGTAGCAACATGAACAAATTGTATGAAAGTTTTGTATTTTAAGATACAAAAAAAGTAGAATTAAATATATGGTAATATATGTTGTAAGTAGACATTTAATTCGCTTCAATGAGATGGAAATCTTGTCGGTGAAGAAACTTGGAATCTTGATGAACGAATGAGGAAACGCGACATGCTACACACGCACGAAAATCTAAAAAAGAATCACGTTGTGTCAGTGGAGGCAAAAATGAATCTGTCTGGTTAAAAATAAGTACAGAAAATATACCAGATACATAGGTAAGTACGAAGAAAAGCAAGAGAACCGCAAAAAATGTGACTTTGGCGTAATAATACATACTACAAGTTTGTTATATGCACACGTTATGTATGCAAATTCATAAATCTTGTTTTTGTTTTTAAAAAAATACGGGAAGGTATATAAACTTTTTTTTTCTAGAGAAAAAATGTAAGAAGAGAGAAGCTCAAATCGGCTCAAAGTTTTCTTGGAAGATGTAGTCCTTGCGTGCATGCATCCTTAACAAATTATTGAGAATTCTGCGAATGTATGGATTTAATACTTTGAATCATTGAATCACTTTTTTATACGTGTTCTCTTCTTTCACAAGGGAATACATGCACATTAGTCAGGCAGTCAGGAAAAGAAAGAAGAGGAACACTGGGATATCCCAGTAGTTCTCTTTTGTTCACATATAAAAGATGCACTGGTGGTGCTGCTGCTGCTGCTGCAATCCGATGCATGCTTTTTATTCGGTAAAAAAGTTGCTACATAGTTGCCATATTATCCAGCTTATCTTATATGCCATAGTTTTACATATAGTGCACTCTCACGCCACGCTGCTCTGTATTTGTATTAGTACATGTTACTTATGTAATATTAATGATTGTATGCAAGTTTGTTACAAGTATAATGGATGTTAATCTCAAATGGTTTTTTCCATATGTATGTATTTCTTGGAATCTCCATCACCATCCCACGAGCTCAACCCCCTTTTTGTCTGCTTTCTACACTGGATCATCATCACCACCTTCATCTGTAGTATAAAAAAACGTGGATAAAGTTGTATAATATACATATGTACTTAGAATATGAATAATGTGTGTTTATATATCCAGCCGATGCTGCTGCAAAAGATTTCCTATTGCTCTCGTTCTTGTAATGTACACGTCTTTTGATATGCCATATGTCATGCTTATAAACACCACTACCACCACCATACAACCTATGCAAGATTATATGTCTGCTGCTGCTGTTAATACCACCACTTTGGTTTTGTGGTGGTGGGTTGTTCCTTCCAACTTATTTTTTTTATGTGTCTAGAATAACGAGAAACGTATAGGTAATGTCTTTACATTACATGCAAGAAACGTGTGAGTTTTTCTAGGAAAATAAGAGCCCTTTCGGTTTTATCCACGAGGAAATATACCAGGACAAGAGTAGAGAGCAGTAGCGCAGCGTTTTGTATTTTGCGATTTGCGAGCTCCCTTGTCGCTGCTAACAATTTTTTTTGGATCGGTCATCATCAGCAACATTGTAATAAACTTGACTACATAACTTTTGCACTTTTTCATGTGCAAATAGATATTTGGGCTAGCGTACTATATAGCGCAGTACTAGTACATAAAACATTAAAAAAAGCATACATTAGTCGAAAAAGTTTCTTTCATATTTTTTAATGTGCCTTGTTTTTGTAAAGTTTTTACTTACGGATATCCGTGAAGTGGCTAGCTGGCTTGCAGACGTCCGTCTGTGACAACTTTGTCTATTACATTGAAAACAGTGAAATCATAAATATGGTACAAAAAAAACTTTTTTTTTAATGCTGCAGCTACACGAGGCGGTGGTTACATACAAACATGACGATGACGGTGCAGTGGAATACTTTTCATATTGCTACAACCAATCATGTACCATGAAGTAATATAGTTCATGCCCATATAGTCAGAATATTATATTGACGACAAGTAAAAATAGTTTGAAAGAAAATTCCTGCATTTTGCCATAATAATGTGCCCGCTGGTCTATTGTACATCAACATATATTTCATATATATTATACTTAAATTGCTGTATGTAGTCAAGTAAGATGTCCATAAGATAATCCATTGAAATCCAGCGTGTTTTCCGGCTAGCTCAAATATACATACAAAAACATGCATAAAAAAAGTATCTATACATATTTGTTTTATTAATGTATACATTATTATTATTATTATACAGTGCAGTATAATATTCCACTGCAAAAAAAAATTCTTGGATCTATTGGTTTTTTTTTGGTTTAATATTTACAGATTATATGACGATGCAATGATATTTTTCAAGCAAGTTTTCTCATCTGTAAGAACTGCTTAGCAGACACTATATAGAGACATACAACGCTTAGCACAGCAGTAGCAGGAGCAGTAAAAGACATTAATAATAATCATAATAATAAATAGCAATATGTAGTAGTTTCATGTACTCTCTTGTTAATATCGAGATTGCCAAAAGGAGAAAACGCTGTATATTTTTTTGTCTAGTCCCCGGTCATTCATACACTCTTTGGTTGTATGGCACCTAGAGAATTATTACTAGATAATGTGCATAGGTACATATGTACGTTGTAGTTGAAAAAGAAAAAAAATGTACTCAGCAGAAAAGGGAAGCCCAACAGACTCAAAACAAGAACAAAGTGTATGGGTTGGTCATTTTTACGGTATTAACTTACATTTTGTTCATGGCCATAAGAGGAGCCGCGAAGAGAGAGAGAGAGAGAGACTCAAAAGAGAATAATATCTAGAAAATGAAAGGGAGAGAGACAGATATACCTACTTACTATATAGAGTAGCAAATATGCAGTAAACTGAAAATTTTCTCTTTCATCAGAGAGCAGCATGCATTGAGGGGGAGAGAGAGAGAGAGAGCTTCTAATTTTCTCCTGTTCTCTTTTGGCCACCTCCCCCATCATCACCGCCACATCAGTCGTTTTTTTTGTACTGCTGCTACTATTTAACGATATTATATATACTCCTACTTACTCTTATTGCTTTTGTATTCTGTGATGTGAGAGCTTATATACATACTCTGATGATGATGACCATGATGGCATGGCGCTATAAATATGTTTCATTTTCTTTCTTTCTCTCTCTCTGTCTCTTTTTACTGCTTTGTACATATAGACCAAAAGAACAAAGACAAAAAGAGAGCGCACGCAGAGTATAAAGCTCTTCTTCTTTGATGTTGTTTGAATTTGTTAGAAGATTATAATCTGTGCATGCAAGTATGTAGGTATTTCTCTTGATTGCTTCAAAAAGAACTGATTGAGAACGAGCAGAATCTCTGTCTCTTTATCTGGTGTAGTAGAGAAGTGCTTGTGCTTTTCGAATTAGTTTGTGGTTGGATGACCAAATCATATACAGGGAGAGAGAGAGAGATGTGGGATGGAGAAAATGTTTTTATTACAGGTGACTGATAGTGATATTTGTTATATGGGATGTTATGGTATATTGTGGCATGCTTGTAGCGGCATTGCGTTATGGTTTATGTATTGGTGATGACAGGAGAATGAGAGAGAATAACACTAGAGAAAAAAAATGTAGACAAACGAAGAGAAGATATCCACACAATTCAATGATGCCTATTATTGCGCGCCACATGCTTTAGTTATGTAGCGGTATTGAATTGTACTCAGCCTCCAATAATATGCTTTAGCAATATGATATACAATACAAGACAATAAAATGCTGAGACTGAATATTATATGAAAATTCCATCCCAAAAATTCCATATGCTATATATATACCTACATATTTTTGTGTCTTCTCATGTAGTAGCATTGGTTATTTTATTTTATTTTGTACTGAGATAATGTCTAATGTAAGAGCAAAAATATGAATACAGAGAAAGATTTTTTTTTGATTTATTAATAATAGTAATAATATTCACTCGTGCAAAGTTTGGTTGGACATCTTACATTTATGTAGAATACATGTATAATATAGCGTGGTGGAAAAGAAGAAAAAGGAACATGATCATTTGCAGAACACGAAAGGAGAGGCAGGGAATTACAGAGGCGAGTCATGCTACTTTTTTTCTACTACACACACAGCTTTGGAAAAAAGAAGATGATACATTACAGATATTATGAAAGAAAATGATGAGTAGCAATAAGCAATATGAAAATATTTTTGTAAATGCGAAATGCACTGCTAACTGAGAGGACGACGATGATGATGATGATAATAATAATAATAATAATAAAAGCAGATAGAAGTGGCAAGAGACACACGGAAAGAGAGTAAAAAGAAATCCCATTGTAACTTTCAATCCAAATCCCAACAACACAATGTTGTATAGTATAAGTACAAAGTAATGTATACTAACTACTACTACTACTACTACTACTACTACACATTATAATAATATGAATAGAGATGCAGATTACTACAAAAAATATTACATTATATGTACTTTTAGATACACACACACACTCACTGCACACAAGTTAAGTCTAGAAAAGAAATGTCTACAAAAAGAAAAGAAGATACTCTTCTGCTTTTATGTAATCATCAGACAAGTCAAGTCAGACTAGACTGCTGCTAGCAAAGAAGAAGAAGAAGAAAAAAGACAAGAGAGCATGAAAGAAGCATGGCATGAAAAAAGCAAGTGAGATGAGCATTCATTCATATTATGAAAAGTCTGCTTCGAGAGAGAGAGAGAGAGAAGTAAAAAGGAGCAAAATGAGAGAAGAGAGAAACAAGACGAATAAGAAAATAGTGAAGAGGTAAGCAAACAACAGAGCATCAAAAGCGATAGTTATATGTACAATGTATGTTCCTACTATATACACAGTTTTGTTGGTTAAAGCCAAAAGCACATCATCTTCAAACTCAAACCTTTATCATCACATCAACATTATTATCGTCACTCTGACTGTCTTCATCATCCATCGATGTGTGTCTGTGTGTAAGTTTGTTGTTGCTACAGAAGAGAGCCGCATCAAGCAAGCAAGCAAGCAAGCGAAAGCACCCACTTCAATACCAGAGAAGAAGAAAAAGAAAGAAAAAAAAACTTCAAAACCATCTTTTATACTCATCGTCACCACATCATCATATAGAGAGCCAGATTTTTTTGTATCACATCGCGAATATCATTTTTGTTCAACGTCATCATCAAAAAAAAGTGCACCGTACTTGTACTGTCGTACGTACTACACGTATACCACCACACACAACTAGCTTCCATTCATCTTTATGTACGTACGACCATAGTATTAGTAATAATAATAATAATAATAATATCTTGTTTTTTAGGTTCTCCTGTTTTGTGAAACATTTTTTTAAATTAGAAAAAGGGGAGATGGGGGGGGGGGCATACTTTGAAGTTTGAGTAGAAAAAAAAACGTAAGTGCAAAAAGTCAATCAGTACGTACGTAGGGGGATTCTCGTAAATTATTATTCCTGTGTGTTGTAGGTTTGGTATGTTGGAATTTATTTACTTTGTATATTTATATACATAAAAAAAAATAGTATCATGTGAGAAAAGTCGCATCAAGTGTCATGCTTCAATGCATGCATGAATGCTGCTGCTGCTGCTACGTTTGTGTGAGGAGTAAAAAAGCTGTCTGAAAAAAGTCTTCTTGATTGAAAATAGCATGATATGTAAAATAATAAGTGTAATATACAAAAAAGCAAACCAAACACATATATATTTTTATTATAATAATAATAATAAGCATACATGCAAACAATTTGTCAACTTTTTCATTTGAATCTGAGTGACAACGACACCTAAAAAACTTGAGGAAATATTTCTTTTTCACAATAATATGTGCATGCAGAAAAATTTGTATAGTTGATGTACTACAATAATTATACACATACTAAAAGATACAGATAACTATGTTTCATCAGTCTAATTAATTATTTATTTAAAAAAAAGTCTACTGTTGTGTCTTAAAAAGTTTGCAGTTTTTCTGTGTAGTAAGGTTAAACCTTGAAGATAGACACGTAGGATCACTTTTACTTGCCTAAAAAAAGAGGTGTGAACCAACAACTTCTAGTTGCATTTTATCTTCTTAAGTGCATAAATACTCGTTAATGTTGTTTACCTATTAGTTGTATGAAGAGGGGGTAAAATTGAATTCGTCATTTTATAAAATCTAAAAATTGAATGGGAATATAAAAAATGTGTATTTGAATATTAGTATTTACTTCTCGTCATCATCGCATGAAGATCATGTTGATGATTATCCTCATCATTCTCTAGACTGTGTAGCCTTGTTCATTAAATTTAATCGCGGCCAGACAGACAAAAATATATATGCATCGCCACAATAATAATAAAAAAATATTCTGATCATGTTATATTGATCCATTTATATTAGTAAACCGTCTGCTTCTGCTGCTGCTGCTGCACAGTCAGTCGGAGTACAAATTGGTGAAGAGTGAAAAGTAAAACATGTATAGTATATATTCTATATACTATACGGTATTCTGCAAAAAAAATATGCCACCTCACCGTAATTATTACCATGATCATAATTACTACTAAGGATAAGTACCACTTTGTTAGGACCTCAAGATACATCTACTCAGACAGATATTATTGACTGATTCTCTCTGATTATTACTAAACAACAAAAATTGCACTAACTGCTGCTGTTACTACTACTACTATATTGTATGACGATAAAGATTAATAAGATGAGATGTAAAGTTTGTGAACTTGAAGTTTGTCTGCTGCTGCTGCTGCTGCTGCTGTTTTGTGGAACAAGAGAGGCAGAAAAGGCTGACATATGTACATATGCATACGTGGTACAAAAAATAACAGCAACAGAGAGACACCAGACGTAGACATAGAAAACATATACACACATAATCATAATAATATACAACATACAGGCAGATGATATATAGTTTATCAAAGAGAAAAACTTGCTATTCTCTGTAAGCTTCTACAATGCTGCTGCTTCTGCTGCTGTTCAAGTTAAAATGTACAGACTTTATATATGTGTATGTATATTGTTACTACATGCATGCACACACACACACATTCATAAAACAACATTATATACCATTTGCCATCATGAGCATCATCATGATGATGATCATCACTAGTTTTTCGTGCCAAGAGTTTTTACTCTTCTCTGTGAGTATAAAGTCTGTTCAGTTTACTCACTATGCAATAATGCATACATAATATTATAATGTGTCGTGGTGGTGATGATGATGTTGTTGGTGGGTATATAGGATAAGAACAGGATAAAAAATGTAGTTGTATGAATGCACATTGAAGAACATGTTTTTATTTTATAGAAAATACTTATGTTATGTGCAGTGCATTTTACACACATTTCTATGGTGGTGGTGGTGGTGGTGGTGGTGGTG
>JAHZNC010000169.1:0-11594 GCA_027744095.1 Zhuqinia jingwanae
TTACTTCCGTTGGTGCGCAATCTCCTCGTCATTTTTAACCCAAATATTTGGGGGATGTAAAATGAAAAAAGGTTTGCATACAAAATATCAAACTAAATTTCAAAATATATGCATTCAATATTAATATTTATTCAATTCAAACAGTTTATGAGCATCACGATTCATTTTCATGTGCATCATGGGTGTAGTATATACAAAATTTGACGGTACAAATGGTGTACTTTCATTTTTTTAACACAAAGTCATATCAGAAAAGCTGTGGAATTACCGGAACAGAGTGTAGTTGTGAAATATCAGAAACTTACAAAGTTCAGTTTCAAATTCCGCAGATAGCAAAACAATGTAAAATATATTATATCTTCCTAAGCTCAAAAATATTGGCAGAATTTGCATAAAGACAGAGATTTGATAATTTTCTATTTCGTGTTTTGTGAATTTTCTGCACTCCACTGGGAGCCGTAACTAATACATATATGTATCGACTGAGTATACCTATTATAGCATTTACATTGATCAAAACATAATATTTTGAGGTACAAAACGAGCCCACAGTGAAAGACTCATCTGTATAGGCATCGTGATGTGGTTTCCTTTCTAGTCCGGAATACTGATGTTGTCACTGATTCCAACAATGCCCCGTCTAGTTCTCCTTGCTACTAAAATGAAAGTAGGTTGACGACAGTGGAAACGACAGATTCAAGAGTATGGTTGCTTACACAATAGCTACGATACATACATCTCCGTTCTCAGCAGCAGTAGTAGCGTAGTATCTTATTTTATATCATGCATTGTAGTTGACTCGCTGGTGTGAAAGTTCTCACCCTAACAACACGTAGCATCACGAAGAGGAAACTTCTCACACAAATTCATTGTACGCCACTCTGAGCATTTTGTTAATGCATAATGAACCGAAGAGAACTTCATCAACTGGCTCATAATGTGTGTTGTTCATCAGTGCATTTGTCTGACGACTACAAAAAAAAAGCGAAGACGAAGAAAGGCTGCAAACCAATAATATACATTTTAAGTAGCACTGCACTGATGATGCTTTCACTATGAGCACATTCACGCGTCACAAAAGTATAGAAAATGAGTATGCAACTCGTAGAGAATAGATCCACTTATTCCACAATTTTATTTAAACATTCCGCTTTCTTTGCAATTTTGTATTGAGATACTTTAAAAAATTCTGACTAACAATAAGAACTCTAATCTCTAACTATGAAAATGGATAAGAGGGAAAATTGAAAATTAAACCCAAAAAATAGCCGGCGACTCTCAACAATAATAAAAAAGTAAACACAATATGCGATTATTAAGCATGCCTAAAATATGTGGAGTGCTTACCGTTAGTTCTTTAATTAAATTTCTGAGTCCGGTATATCGCTTAAGGAGACGGTAGAGATCATTAATTAATTGAGTATTCTCAGCCTCTATCTGAGTAGATGTCATATCTGAAAACACAAAAACATATTATTATTATTATTCAATATTACGCAAGAATCACACAACATTGAGTTCAAGTATCAGGTTATATTTATTTTAAACGGGGAGAGTAGAGAGCAAGTTTTATTTTATTTTCAAATGCATGTTTTCAATTTTTCACCTTCAAGCTACAGTGCATAATATTCATCTATGTATAGGTATTTATTTACACACCAAATTTATCATCATCAGCCATCACACACGAAAAAAAATCCTGTCTCATTAACGTGTCGTAATTCACATGCAATCCGCTAAAAAAAAGTTCTTTCAAACCAAATTGATGCATGAGAGGCGGGTGTAGAATAACGTGACGCTGCGCTTTCATCACACTTCTACTCATAATGATCATGAAATCTAATTGCCTTTAGTTCATTTCACCCAACCAACCATTTCGTATTATATTCTCTCAACAAAACAAGTAAAGAGCTACGTTAACATTTTCTGAAAAATGTTATTTTCAACGCTCATTGAACGCTGATGTGGAAAGTTTTCGCTGATCCATACATAAAACCACAAGCCATTGTGTTGTCAGTGAATGAATACGTCAACCTACTACTACTACTGCTACTACAACCCACATCCAGTAATGTAAACAGGCAGATAAAGAGAGTGAAAGAGAGAGAGAGAGAGAAAGAGAGAGTGAGGGAAGAGCTAGAGCTCCACAATATTCCATTCTATTAACTATTTGCACTAACATCCAAAAAGTCTGCTGAAGATACACCCCGAGTAGTGTAGTATTTGCTGTTGTTGAAGTAGGTATAGTTTGTAGTCTATATACATGGCTCTCCTAACTTAACCTGACCGTAAAATATATGCATACACACACATATATATTTTACATTGTTTGATATCCATTTACCTATGTATATTGTTTTTCTCTTCCATATTTGAAGACTTTACCATTTTCTCCAACCTACTACACTCATTTACGCTGGAAACGACTATTTTTGTTCCATATGCATATCATGTAGGTAGTTTGATGTATATACCCTTTTTCTCATTTAAATAGGCATATAATGTATGGTACAAGAGAGCTTCAAGTTTTTATTTTGGCTTGGCTTCTGCTGCTCTGCAACAACACAACCAAATAAAATAGTAAAGCAAACACAATATATATATTTTTTATTATTTGTAACTACGCAGTGTCAACTGTAAAAGAAAAGTAGTCAGGCAACTCGACTTTTATGAGTCGCAATATTAGTATATATATGTATACATTTGTGTGATGTGATGCATGGATTGCACACGCTACCGAATAAAAGCTGTACGCAATAATAATAACATAAAAAAGCAAGAAATAAGACAACCGCTCTTCAACTCTCATTGCTAACGACGCCATACTTGTGATATGATAAAATGATAAACATTCAACATTCTTGTAAAAAGAATAGCAAAAAGGAGACATGACTACTGCAACGATTTTGCAAAGAAAAACATTTTCCGTACTTTGTAATCATTAAAGCAGGGGAAAGAGTGTGAGTGGTGCTGTTGATGATCATACTATTCCGTTCATTTTCACTGGAAGTTGCTATAGTCTCGGTATTGTGTAATCATATATTGTATACATTTATTTTCCTCTACTTTTCAGCTTAATGCACATTTGTATGCAATATGTACACAACCATTATTTTTGCTGACTGATGTAAATTAAGAGAAGGCAGGCATGATAATATTGCTCTGCTCATTAATGAACTGTCGTATGGAATCTCAAGAACAGGCCTGACTGATGGATGTACTTTAATTTTATATCCTTATGTTTCTCTCTCTCTTGATTGCTGCACATTTACACACAATCGTTAAGGCATATCCCCGTGTAATAAGCGTAATTTCCCAATTTGTCATGTGTATATTTTTTGTATCATTTAGTTAGCATCATCATCATCATCATCGTCGTCATCCTGAAGTAATGACATGTCACGATGAACTAAAACAATTTTCTTGATAAATTGACCGCCGAAGAGTTTAATCAATTTGAAAGCTTTGGATTTCCATTAAAACGGGTACATGTTGCTCCGTTCAATTCGAATAGTTTTCCTCTTTGTTTGTCATACCATTTTACTCGTTTCTAAAGCACATAGTAGTAGGTATAGGTATGAGGCTCCCAAGATAATATCACATTTCCACCTTTATTTGAAGCAATAACAATTGACATATATAGTACCATTTGTAGATATACACATGCAAGTAATCACGATAAAAACTTTTCACTCATTGCATCGCAGAATCTACCAACTAGACAACGGCATGTACATATGTACATTTGCGACGAATCCAGAGGGCACAAAGTTTGCACCAAATGTATGTATGTATATGTCTCATACATAACTTTGTTCATTATTATTATTGTTATTATTATTTTCCCCCTACTTTCACAAACGTGCACCTTCCAGTCTTTCCTTTTCCTCTCGAAGTCGGTCCTCATTGTCGGCTGCAGCCTTTTCTATTTGTTTCAGTTGAACTTTCTCGAGAGATGAGCAAGCCCGAAGTACATAGCTGCCGACGGGCTCAGCTTTCTCCTGTTTTGGAACATCTAATAGTGTCCAGTATTGTGTTTCTAGTCTCACCACTTCCTAATACATTAAATTTATATCAAAAGGAATGAGAAACGCACGCAATGTACCGAGAGTAACACAATATGCACTAGACACTTTAATAGATTTGCGCCGCGAATCAAAGAAACTAAAGGTATGAGCCCGTGAAAAAAAGTGTTACGTGGAACCTTTTTTCCTTTTATATTATAAACTAACAAAAAAAACTTACTGTCTTACTACTACTACTGCTTCTTTTAGTTTAACAACAACAAGCAAGAAAATAAAATATAAGTAGAAAAGCTGAGAGACACTTACATAATAATGTAGAAAATACACACACGGCGACACACGGAGTAGGCAGGTACACACATAGTAGTGGTGGCAGAGGACAGGGGAATTGCTGATGAAGCGTATAATGCATATTATTGTTATATAAAAATAGGTACATATTTATTATATGACATCCAAATTGAAAATACGTGAACCACTTTGTCTGTTTATCATGTTTTATTTCTGTGACACGATGGATTAAAGACTGAAAAAAGAAAAACGATGGTCGGGGCACCAAGGGTATTATTCAAGCTCCTCGAAAACATATACTCTAGCAGAGTGCATATGTATGTTACGTGCATTCATTAAATGACATGGCATGACCACTAGAGAGATGGGAAAATGTAGGTATATAAAAAAAGAAGTGGATTGACTATAGACCATGCGCCAAAAAAAAATCTGATGTGGAAAACCCTGTTGCACACATGTATTGACAATAGAACAAAAAATAGTTTTTTTCCACGATATTTTTTTTTCTGATGGTAAGTTTGCATTAGCTTCCCTTTAGACATACTTATAAATTATGGAAATAAATAACAGGGCATCTTGTTGGGCCATTTGTTTTATGTAACCTGTGCTGTACTATAAATAACAATAAGTTATGTTACGCTTGTTTGTGTAAAATTTAAAATGCCTACATATATGTATGTATGGGTTTGTATGCACGCATATGGAACTTTTCGGATAATTTACTTTCACTAGAGTTTGGGATGTGCACTGACCTTCCTGGCTAGCTCACCAAATTTACCAGAGTAATTTGTCTTTCAAAAACTATTTTACTTCAAATCAATTTGCAAAGTTTTGTTTGTCATGTCTTTCGGCGACCAAAACCTTATGGTAGAGTGGTAAACAAAACTTGAACTTTTCTTTGCCTTTAACCTAAAGACACACAGAGAGCTACGACGACTTGTAAGTTTGCAATTGCTTATCCCTTTGCATGCACAACATGGTTTTTTATATTAGGTTTTTAATTTTGTATTTGATTTGATAATTAGAGCGACCTATAGTAGCCCTGTGTGCATCTTGTTATATGATATAGGTACTCAAATTTATGCACTACTCGGAATAAAAATGTGAAATCAAAGACAAACATTTACATATATACCAAATAGACAAACGGACGTTGTCAATGAAATGTATTCCATCGTTATACATTACATTTAGTATAAGATGCCATAGGTTCAATCTACAGTCAATAAAAATAGATTGCGAAATACATTTTTTTTTGCAAATTATGAGCACTAACATTTAAGTTTTAAAAAAACTACATTTCCATTAAACTCCTTTCGTTTTTGATCCCTTAAAATTATTAGTACGTGCGGACGGGGTATTGTAAGATTCTTTAAAAAAATCATTTGCAATATTTGTACATCTAAAAACATGCCTTAAATAGTTGGCAGTAAGTATACTTATGTGCAGAGGGTGCATCCCTAAACGGACGAACGTATTTTCTAAATGAGATTTTATCTCAAAAAATGTGTGGGTGTTTTTAGTATGATAGTTTAAAAGGATAAAAGGCAAATGTACATATAAAAGCAAAGGAATTCCTAGGAATACGCTTTTGTGTTGTTGATGCTGTTTGAGTTTTGAGCTTTAAATGTAAATATATAGTCAAGTGTAGGTTTGCAATTTGCAACAATGATGTACGCCACTATGATGCATTATGTATGCTTGCCACATTTACATGTGGGATAGTGTACCAAGTTCAGCTCATATTCCTTTTTTGTAGGGAAAAAGGTTAAAAAATGTCAACGATCTATTCATAAACAACAACAAAAAGTTCCAGTGTGGAAAAAGTGTAGTTTTGTGTTGTATTTGTATATCATTTGTTGTCCACCCTTGGTAACTTTTTGCACGCCTCTCCTCATGTGAAAATAATTTTAAACAACTTGCGTCTGACACGACATCAAAAAGTATAATAACAGCATCCGCTGAACCAGAGAAACCATTTAAATCGTGTTGGGAAAACGTAATAATTTGCACTTCCATTCATTCAAGCATACACACATACACACCATCAACATCATCTTTCCTCGTTTTATTGTTGTTAAAACGTGCTATCATACAATATGACGATCCTTTAGTGAAACACACCGAAAATGAAATTAGTAGGCCGTATATGAATCCATATAAAAATAAGTTGAATATATGGAATAGATACAAAAAACCCTACGCTTAGCTTCTTCTTCTGTTTTTTTAGAAAATAGTACAAAAATCCGCACTTCTAAGCATCCTGGTTTGCATACATAATATTTTGTGAAACATTTTATCATTCTGAGCGAAAAAAGTGGACGTGGAGAAGAGATCAGGGAGAATAGAATGTTGACTTACTACTGCTGTTGGCTAGGATTATCTTGCTTTCTGCTTTCCTTCGTGGACACGAAGTACAAGCAACGGCTTATGGTAGCGACAGAAATACATACATATATATACATATGGCCTACAGACATATAATATTGTTTTTAGAGAGGAAATGAAGGTTAGGTGAAGAACAATAAATCATTAACTTGTAATATTTATTTGAACCTCAATGAAGCATTTTAAACAGTTTAGGTATGTAAACATTATTTGGTAAAGAGTTATCTGTCATTATTTTGTATATGGAAATAGGAAAATTGGGGAAAAAAGTTTTTGAACAATAATGCAAAGGGAAAACTGATGTGAATGATTTCAACGGACTTCTTTACAAGTTTTACAACATAATACAAGCAGGAAATAGTCAACAATTAGTGTTAACAAAAGAAGAATGGATGAATCAAATGAAGATCAGTATAGCATTAGTACCTATGATGAAAATGAAAAGTACAAAGAGTCCTTTCTGATGTGAATCACCAAAGAATTTATGGGAGCAAAAATAAGTTATTAAATTACGAATGGCCAACATTACTTCCATAAAATGTTCACATGTAAGCATTTAATAATGGTGAGTGGTGGATTAAATAAATGTTGGCTAGATAAGTTAGCTCAAATACAAAACTTTAAAATGTACCATATAAAATTTAACTAGCTATTCCGAACTGATTCTAAAGGTTGTACGTAGGATTTGAGTTTGCAAGAGGGGAAAGGAACAGGGATTACTTTGATTGTAAATACTTTTGAAATACAGGATTCTAAATTAGGTTGTTTGTGTATCTTTAGTTTTAATTGTAGGAACCAAAATGTCAACTAAAAGTGAAAATCTTGTTAATAAAAAATTGTGAAGAATCGGACAAAAATTTCATGACTACAGATACTGTTTACTTCCCTAAGTTTGTACATATATTCCGGTTCAACATATTTTAATATGCACATAGACCAAATTACAAATGCCCATAGGAGTAAATACTAATTAAGTTAAATGATTTTTAAATATTGGTTAATTGATACCTACCGACAAAAATACAGGATTAAATATTTTTTATTCAATTTTCAAATTCATCATACAAATTACTTTTCAAAGTCTATTGCTCACCCAGCATTTGTATGTGTTTTAATCAAGCTTATCGGAAAACTTGGAGTCGGATTTGTTTTCAGAATGTGGAGCTGGAAGAAATTTCTCGCTACAAATATACTTGCCCTTACTTGCTGTGTTACTTGACTCGATTTAAAGTCCTTTGAGTAACAGTAAATGCACCATTCACATTTTCACATACACGTGTAGGTAATTAAGGAAAAGCATACTCATATATTTACCAAGTATTAATTAATATTTATTCCTATGTAACTCCTGTACCGTATATGTCGGTGGCATTTGTGATTTGGCCTATATGCATATATTAAACTATGCTTAATCAGAATATTATGTTTATACAAACTTGAAAATTTTATCTACACTTCAAAATACTTTGCAAGTAAGCTATACCCATATTATTTCAAGCATATGTGTCACATAAAACCACGACACGACATGAGTCATGTCATGGCAGTCTCTTGTGGAAAGTAAAACGAAAGTAAGAACGCGAACAAAAAAATCCTTTTGTTCTTTTGTACTACATCCATACCTACAATGCCTTTGACATTTAATATCGCAAACAGACGCTAAGAATTTTTGAGGTATTTTTCCAATCCCCAGTGCAATGTCACCTGCCAAGAAGGTAAGTCATCCTATTTTTTACGGTTACACATTGTTTTAAACAGTTTTCTTTTAGAAAATATGGAAACCCCTAAGAAATACAATACAGAGGAATGTATGTAAAAACCTCACGAATACATTCATTTAGTGTATCCTTAATGAACAACTGTCTGATTAATAACGAATAAAATATTAATTTATAAAAAGTATTTTTCTTCGTCGTTGGGTAAGCCTAAAACCCAACACTCACTCTTACATTTTTTTAAATCAGAATCAGACAGACCAACCAAAGATCATAGCTTGACCTTTGATTGGTCTCTCTTCACTACACAAGAACTTTTTATAAGCTGAATAAAATAATTATGGTCGCCAATATTGCACAAGTATTTAAAACTTGTATTTGTTGGCATTGTACTGTACAAAATACACAGTATAACCACAACAGTATTTTGAAACAGATTGTGTGCAAAGGCGTTTTGTGAATTTAATATAATATGCATTGGGAAGGAAAATATATAAATAATTTTGCGCGTGAAACAATTTCCGGTGGTAATATATTAATATTTGGATACTAGATATTTTCTACTTGTGTGCATATATCACACCATTCTCATCATTCAGATTGTGTTTTGTTCAAGTGTTTCAGAAAATTTGGGTAAATTGCAGTAGAAAAATAAATTGAAATTTATCAAATTTGAAATGACGCTCGTTTATAAAAGCATATAACTAGTTTAGGATGAAAGAGGGCAATTAGTGTCAGGAGCACAGGTGTTATCATAGATGATAAAGATGAAAGAGAATGGATGGGGAAAACTGAGCACAGCAAGGGAGGGATATTTTATAGTTACGTCACAGGTACATTGTATAAATACACATAATATGCTACACCTAAATAACAGGCGACTCGGAGGGTTAACACTTTTAAAGCTCTGGAGAAGTGCAAGTCAACAACAAGAACATCACAAGTTTGTTATTAACGCTTGCTGACATAAAGGGTGGAATGGCATGGCAGCTGTGTGTACTTAAAATAGGGATACTTATTATTATGCAACAACTGGTGCTAGCCAACTTGGACACAATTGGAGCTGCGAAAGAGTGTACAAATGAAGTTGGGAAAACACAAAAACAGCATATAAAGTAATAGATTTGCTACACATTGAGAGATCCACTTTGAAAGAGAACAAATATCGGTTTTATATATACACACACACACATTATATTTGAAAACATAAGGCACACAGAAACATTTAGCGCACAACAATCTTCTACAAAGAGTGAAAGTTTTTAACAGCATGAGCAAGATGTACGTAGTTCACACAACTGGCTGAACACACACATAAAATTGAGTATTCTTTAGTTACTTTGATCATGGACTTGAGAAGGCCGTATCTCGTGAATATATTTCTCACTTCCTTCGACTTCTCGTACTGGTTGTGGAGATTAACCAGCGCTTGTTTAGCTGTTTCGTAGTTGATCTCCAGTCTACGCCTGGTAGCCCTCAAGCGGAGCTGGGTCTTCATGGCCTCTTCCTTCGTTTGGCCACCTGTGTTACAACAAAATATAGTATATTGCTAAATAGTACTTAAAAATTCATAAAAGTTTCTACTGAGAACCACGTTTAAAAAATGTTTTTTTAAATTGTGATCATGAATGTAAATGGTGAAAGTTTCCTAATCCAACAAGTCGCCTATTTTTGCCTACACGATTGCTGCACAAGAATATTACTTACGATATTACATATTCGACAATGGTATTCATTTAAAATTTGTTTGAAATTGCGAGTACCTATATTACATATTATGTAGGTATTTATGTATAATATCCATGTGATTTGGTATGGATCTCTGTTATGAATCTTGGATGATTGAAACCTCATGATTTTGCATCACACTAGCATACAACCTTTGACCATGCCACTTGATCAGTCATATTTTGCCTTTGGGAAACTTTTGAGGGTAACGATACATAAACTACTTTACTTGATTTACTATGTATTCATTTACTTTCATTTATTCTTACTGAACGAGAAAATGCCAATTTGATAAGTTTCATTCCATACGAAGTCCCATTCTCGCTAGTGTTACTTTTCATTGATCAAATAGCTCAGGTAACATTCCAACTTCATATCTGTACCCATATACATGATCGTAATCGTAATGTTGAATTGAATGTTTAGCATGTTTTAAGCTAGCTTTCATGAACACGAACATAAAATGATACAAATGCCGAAATACATTACATTATTAAAACACATTACGAAAATCAGCAATCAGTTTAATATTTCAAACAAAACCACAATACATAGTTTGTATTTGCTTTACTATTATTGCCTTCTAAATTTATTACAAAACGTTTCGTTTCAACTTCTGCTTTAAAAATATTATGAGATCGTTGTGCATAAAGTATTGTTTTCAATTTATTTGTGAAATAACTTACTTGGTNTGTTTTCAATTTATTTGTGAAATAACTTACTTGGTGCGCCTTCATCACGTACATCTTGAACGATCCGACGGACACTCTGAGTAAACTTTCCGACTAGATTACTCCCTGTAAAAAATATATTTGTTTTAAATAAGTTGTACAACCTCTAGTAAACTTTCCTAGAAATTGTGGTCAACAAGTGGATACTACTAAATTAATATTTATATTAAATCGGTACATAATTAAGTCGTTGTGTGTATTTTAGTATAGAAAATAGGATAAATGAATTGCAAAGTTTATTAATGGAAGATGTACATATAAATGAAGTCACAATGCTTCAGTCAGATATGCGTTTGTAGTATAGGATATTTATATATTTATGTCTGGATGTTTCAGATGAAGTCTGCAACTAAATAAATATAAAAAAATACACAGCTAAGAACAAAACAAACTTTTAACTTACGACTGTCAGTTCGAGATGTGACCTTCTTGTTTTTGTCACGATCTCTCAGGTCTGTGGCTTTCCCCATCCTTGTTGATTTCAGTTTGTCCGTCGAGCAACGAAAAAATGCAACAATATATTTCACTAATGACTTGGTGGCAGACGAGGTCAGAAAAAGTTTAACGTGAGCAAACCGCTCCACAAGTCTCACGGCACAATTATGTTACTACACAAAACCAACTTGCACCACGAAACCTATTAGATAAACGATGCATCAACCTTCTTTCACCTAAACAAATAACTTTTAAAATACGATTTGGAGACACAAAGGGAT
>JAHZNC010000170.1:0-11815 GCA_027744095.1 Zhuqinia jingwanae
CACACATCACAAAAGCTAAGAGGAAAATCAACAACTAATCTTATTTATTTATTTGCTTATCGTTATTTATTTATTTGCCCGAAAACAGTAGTCAGCACTTGCACAATATTATTGGAATGTTTGCTAAACTGCTAATGGGGTAGGATGATGATTAATCAAAAATTGCACGAAATATTTTTAACTTAAAGTTTTGTCTTTTGGCAATTCATACACCACCACAAAAAAAATCAATTAACAAGTTTGACTAATTGATAACATATTACCCATCGTACCGTGCACTGGAAATAATTGGGCTTACCTTCTCCGTAATATTATGCTGCTTTTATATGTATGTGTGTTGACAAACTAATTATTTTATCCAGGTATACAATGTAGGAACGGGTAAAGCTTCCTCGGTAATCGACCTCATCCGGACATTTGAATTAGTTTCAAAAATGAGCGTGCCCTACGTCATGATGGATAGAAGACACGGAGACATTGTCGCAATGTATGCCGACACGGCCTTGACAAAACAGGAACTTGGCTGGGAAGCCAAATTTGACTTGAACCGCATGTGTATGATATCCACACGATCCTTTCCTTTTTTTTACTCTGTAATCGACCTCATCCGGACATTTGAATTAGTTTCAAAAATGAGCGTGCCCTACGTCATGATGGATAGAAGACACGGAGACATTGTCGCCATGTATGCCGACACGGCCTTGACAAAACAGGAACTTGGCTGGGAAGCCAAATTTGACTTGAACCGCATGTGTATGATATCCACACGAATCCTTTCCTTTTTTTAAACCTTATTTATTTGCACTCCTGGCACTTTAATTATTGTTTGCGAAAAAACATTTTTAAATTATGGGGATTTATTCAACGGGCTTAATTGGGATATATTTATGTTAATTAATTAATGATTTAACTAATTTTCTGTCAGCCTGGATCCTTCGAAAAAAATTGCAAACATTTGTGTAAAATTATCGTAACTTGTGTCATTTTTAAATATAAATTTAAATACAGGTGAAGGACTTTTGGCGCTGGCAAACCATGAACCCCAACGGTTACAAGGGAGAAATGAATTCCGCAGCCGCGAACGGAAACGGAACTGAGAAGAACAACAAGATTACATACACGAATGGCAATCACCTGAATGGAGACAGCGTAAAGGCGACGAATGGCCACTAAATGGACAATGCAGCTTATTGCACCTAATCATAAGAGCATTTGACAAATTATTAATGACTAAATTTGTTTTATAGATTACATATTTTTTTCAAATTATATAAATATACGCACAGTTCAAACATTTTTGTTTGCATATTCCGTTTTATTTTGGTTGGTCATTTAATCAAGCAATTTCAATCTTAAATGTTCCTTTTGCAAACAATTTTCAGATTCTGAATATTGATACGATTTGACAAGAAAGAGTTTTGAAGTACTACTAAATATTATTATTCCATGTGGGAAATTTTGTTGATTTGGACAGATTTAGTTTATTAGTTTATTTGTAAGTAGTAATCCGAAAAATTAACCAGTTATGTACAATGACAATAAGTAATAATAAATATACCTATGCAATAATAATGCAATATATTGTCATTTAAAATAGGTCAAGGATAGGTCATTCCGCAACTTTTACGAGTAAAAAATGTGTGCTGTTTGTGAAAACATGCACACATATTTATGTATGTAGTAATATGCATTTCATGAAAGGTATTATGATGAGCCCTATCATATTTTATGTATGTATAATAATTATTGTTATGCGCAGATTTTAAGGTGTTGGATATATTATCATTAACAGAGTAATGGAAATTATGTTAAATATATTTTTAAATAAATAATTCCTTATACCTAATATTATTGCGTAAAAAATAAGCATTTTTTTACAACATACAACAACACGCAATCTTTTTTTATTCTTGAAGTAGAAATATACAATAACACATTATGCATTCATGTTTGTTTTATTCAAAGTTGCGATTACTAATTCATTAATCATATTGTTTACTGATGGATGATTTTACAATTAAATGCATTATATACATATTATTTGTTTGGCGAATTGTAACTTTTTTACTTGAAACATACAAGGATTTTACAAATATTTATCGAAAATGGACATAAATATAATAATATTTTTCGTTTTATTATGGGGAAATTTAATTACGTTTTCACTTGGTAAGTTTTGGAATTTTGAATTTTCTCTTTTCGCAAGCATCCTTATTTGTGTATCTGCTAAAACATACATTTTTTTTGTAAATTGAAGGTTCCCCAAGAATTAGAGTAATCACTGAAGATTTCAGCGCATCAAAGGAAGCACTTCGACCTGAAAGATACTCAAAGTGCACAGAAAGAGGACACACTTGTGTGGAATTTGACGAATGCTGTCAAAAGGAGGATATATGTGCCAAAGGACTGAATCATTACTCAAGTAGCACAAAAACATGCGGTTTGCAGAATCGAGCATAAAATAGATAAAATCTTTTAAAGTGAAATGAATATATGTCAACTTCAATTATTGTGTTATTTTATTGTCATTTGATTACCGATGGTTTTAAAATCATTTTATTGCATAAATATGCATACAATATATATTGTTTGTAGTTACATTGTACTTTTTTTATTCTTGATATACTCGAACCCAGTCAATTTCCATCGATGGCTTTGACCAAGTGGCTGGGTTCATCGGAGGGAAAGAGTTGAAAAACGATCCGCCCACAGCAAGATTAAGGATGAGGTTGGAAGGTTTGATGAAAGGCTGAGGGTTTCTATCACATGGCCACCTACTTGGGTCACTGTTGAAGGTGCCGTTGGTTAAAGATACTTCGTAATATTTTACCTTGTCAACGTACCATTCCATTTTAGAGGGAAGCCACAACACGGCATATTCGTGATAGTCTGCACTCATGTCAAAAGTTGTGGTACGCAATTCGCCGCTGGAAGTTAGATTATTGTAAGCTCTGCCCCAATGTCCTGTCATATCTACTTTACGGGCTTCACTCAATTGACCTCGGTATTCCATTATGTCAATTTCCTCGTAACGGCAATCATCAAAATACAAAAGCCAAATTGCCGGCCATAGATGGTCACCTCTGGCAAGACGAGCACGGGAGACGTAGGCTCCATACGCAAACCCATTACCTCGTTGACGAATACGCCCGGACGTGTACTCTTTATCTTGCATATTTTCTCGCCGAGCGGTGATTACCAAATTACCGTTTGAAACAGCAACGTTGTTACTGGTATAGCATTGTAAGTTGCCGGGACCAAACTCTATGCAATGAAATTATATAACAATCATAAAACCCATGTAAAGATATATATTTTTCGCTAAAAATTATAAAAGCTTTCACATACCAGCACCACAGCTATTTTGATACTCCCATTTGTTGATATCCAGAGAATTTCCATCAAAATTGTCCTCAAAAACAATGTCACCTCCCCATTCCCAGCTTGTTACCAAATTAAAATGTAAGCTGGCTAATATAATGAACGAGCTGATGAATAGTAGTTCCATTTCGAGTTTTAAAATTCAAAAGTCTATATGAAAATGAATCTAACCACTTGTTGATCTGAGAACCATCAACAAGCTAATGATGCTATAAAGTGAAAATATTGTTAATTCAACATATGAGGGTAAAAATTAATTCAATACGAAAAATGTAGTTTTTCACATAAAAAACCAGTGTACTGGAATACGAGTTTTGGGAACGTGTACCAGTTCAGTTTTATTTCAGTTTGCCGTGTTGTATGCAATGATCATTGCCTATCTATTATCAGATAGAATAGCTTGTTACTCCCACTCAGAATCTCATGGATTGATCGTCCTTCATGAATTCATTTACAACAGAATGATATGCTAATTTGCAAATGTGGGATATTTTGTCTGTTTTCAACCAACTGACGCAGATCTTAAATACACCTTATTTAACTCAATATTTTTAGCATGTGTAAATGTACATATTACATATGCTAAATTAATTATTAATCACTATTATTACATTGCTCAAATGAATCTGATGAGTACAGCAATTTCATATGTACAAAAGGTTTTATTTATAGATTTTATAATTAAAATGTACGAAGCAAATTTATACGATTCTGTACAATCTACAGTACGTAGGTACATTAGCACATACCGCTACAATGTATGTATTAGAAGATACTTTTACTGACTTAAACTTAGATCATTGTCAAAACTTTTGGTCCAAACCACATGTCATGCAATGCACTTGTCAGAACCAGGACCATTCCTTCTTTCCACGAAAGTTTGGATAGCAAAAAGAAATGTGTGTATATGTCATAATGTGGAAGAAACGTGTGGTTTTTCATGTAGTTCATATAAAGCAGTATTAAAATCTTTTCATGTGAAATTATGACCAGAATAACAAATTCATGGAACTGTATTATCATCAATGTTTTGAACTAGCTTTATTGTAAATACATAATAGAATGGTGAATGGTACACATTTAAAAACAATTATCGTTGATACACTCGAACCCAGTCAATTTCCATTGAAGGCTTTGACCAAGTGCCTGGGTTAAATTTTGGAAAATTAGCAAAGAATCCTCCACCAACAGCGATATTAAAGATAAAATTGGAAGGTTGAATGAATGGCTTTGGTTCTCCACGGCAAGGCAATTTATTTGGATCGGCTTTGAATGTACCGTCGGTTAAGGATACCTCGTAATACTTGACGTTATCAACATACCATTCAATTTTAGAGGGAAGCCACAAAACAGCAAATTCATGATAGTCTGCACTGAGATCAAAAGGAAGTGTCACTTTTTTCCCCTTTGATGTTAGCGCATCATGTTTCCTTCCCCAATGTCCCGCCATCTCTACGTTACGTGCTTCCCCTGCTTGACCTCGGTATTCCGCAATGTCAATTTCCTCATAGCGACAGTTATTATCAATTGGGAGTAACCATAGAGCAGGCCACAAGTGGTCTATAAATGGACGTTAAAAGGTTGAAATGAATTTTATTTGTCTTGGCGTCAAATGAAAAGGTTGAGAAAAAATCAAGGCGTAGAGGTGTGTATCATTGGAGCTCTATATTTTGTAGGTTAGTCAGTTTCGATGGAAAACGTCAGCTTTATGGAGGTAAAATCTTTCTCCAGGATGCCTATTCATTCAAGTTGCATAACCTTCATTTTTTTAACTGGAATAAAATTTGGAATACATTGAAATATAAACAATCTGACTTTTGGGTCGTAAATAATTGTCATTGCTAAGTTACATGCTTTTTATAAAATCTAACTTTACTTTTTCACTAGCAGAATTTTTAGTTGCTTATGTAACATGACAAATTTACTCAAATTTACTCCAAATCTTTTAAAGTTGTATCAAATGGGCATTTGAATGATGAGAGGAGGAAAATATTTTCGCCTCCACCAAGCATTTTCGATCAAAAATTTCTAAAATAACCTGTATAGTAGAGCTCAAATGATACCGATATACCTCCATACGCATTGAAAATTTTAAAAACATTCGAATTAATTTTTATAATTATTACCTCCACGAGCAAGACGTGCACGAGTTACGTAGGCACCGTATGCAAATCCAGTCCCCCGTTGTCGAACACGCCCGGACGTGTACTCTTTATCTGTACCTTTAATTTTTTCTCGTCGAGCGGAGATTACCAACTTACCGTCCTTGACAACAACATTGCGTCTTGAATAGCATTGCAAATTACCTCTACCATACTCTAAAATAATAATATCATTATCATTTTACAACCAGTGTTTCAATTTTCTTAACATAAATGTGCCAATGCTTTTATATGTACCAGTGCCACAGCCCTTTTGGTACTCCCACTTTTTGAGATCCAGCTTATTACCGTTAAAATTGTCCTCAAAAACCACTTTACCCTCCCAGCCTCTTACAACATGTAAGGTGGCTATTATTAGAAGGGACGAACTGAAGAATACGAATTTCATTTCTATTTTGAAATTTCAAACGATTGGCAACTTAATATTACTGCTCTTAATTAAAAATGTTGAATATTATTTTACAATGCTGTAATTATAAAAAAAACAATATTGATGTAGTTAAAGGTTAATTAAAAAGATATAGTACTTTTTTGATAGGTCACGAGTCTACTATAATTCATGCATTGCATTTGTACTCTTATATACTAGTTTACATGAGGAAATCATATGTAGAGAGGATTTAAATGATTATTATAACTAATTGCTAAAACCACAATAAGAAGGATAAAGGAAACCGAGTTTTGTCAATAATGAAAATGTATTAATACTCTGGTGCATAAAAGAGTATTTAAATGTGCTGAAATCTTTTTATTGTTTGACAACTAGAAGTCAAAGTATTTCAAGACATATATGAGTATGAAATATGACTAGAAAAGACTCGTTGGAAGTTAGCGGTTAGCAACAAGATGTGCATAAGATAAGAATGACTAATTCAAAACTAAGGAGAATGCAGTAATAAGTAGGCTTAATCAAAAGAGAGAATTTATGTGGTAAATGCGATTCCCTAACAATATATATCCAATATGAAACAAGACTAATATGCAACAAAATGCGAAATTTTCATTGTCACATATCAGGATCCAATCATGCAGTCAAGTATAATGTTTTGGTTGTTTAGAGTACGACAATTTAATCTTGTTTTTTTCTCGGAAAATTCTGTTTGTAATTAATTTTTATTTAAAAACCAACAAGGCTGGTAATCCGTAATCCTGAGATTTTGAGGCTAGGATTACGGATTACAGTTGTGTAAATCGCTACAAAAATGCCGATTTGGTAATGGAGGGTACTTTCGAATATGAATTACTTTACTTTTTTACCCCGTAATATAAATACAACTTGTAAATGCTACTTCTGGTGGCTGGAGTTAGTTGTTGTTAAGATACTCATCATCTTACGTCAGAAACTGGCATGGAAGGAAGGAGTATTACCGTCAACAAAATATTACAAAACTGCATGTCATGCACTTGTCAGAACCCGATCCATTTATGCCAAGGAAGCTTTGTTAGCAAAAATAATGTGGTTGTGTGTGGTTAGTGTGCCTATTTTAGTTCATATGACGTAGTATTGAAAACTTTTATGTGAAAGTATAACCAGAATAACAACATATTCATGCAACTGTGTTATTATTAGCAATGTTTTAAAATCGCTTTATTGTAAATGCAAAATAGATTGGTTTGGTACACATTAAAAAAAATATTATCCTTGATATACTCGAACCCAGTCAATTTCCATTGAAGGCTTTGACCATGTGCCTGGATTCATGGGTGGAAAATTTGCGAAAAACCCGCCACCTTTAAAAAAAAGCAACCAAAATTAATTTATTTATTTTAGTTTTACGTTTCAAAAATGCATTCTTTTGTATGCTTTGTTTTCAAATATTTGTAATTTTTAATGTCCCTTACCAACAGCAACGTTAAAGATAAAATTGGAAGGTTGAATGAATGGCGTTGGTTCTCCACGACAAGGCCATTTACTTGAATCGCCGTTGAATGTACCGTCGATTAAGGATACCTCGTAATACATGACATTATCAACATACCATTCCATTTTAGAGGGAAGCCACAAAACAGCAAATTCATGATAGTCCGCACTGAGATCAAAAGGAGTTGTAGACTTTACTCCTTTTGATGTTAGTGCATCCCAAGTTCTTCCCCAATGTCCTGCCATCTCTACACTACGTGCTTCTCCTGCTTGACCTCGGTATTCCGCAATGTCAATTTCCTCATAGCGACAGTCATTATCAATTGGGAGTAACCATATGGCAGGCCACAAGTGATCTAAAAATGGTCATTAGAAGGTGGAAATGGATATTCTTTTATTTGTCTTTAGCGTCAAATGAAAAGTTTTAAAAAAACAGCTTGCTGACTGTTTCCAGCGACTGTACAAAGCTCCAATGATACAGATATACCTCTAGATGCCTTGGAAAATAAAAACAATATTAATTTTTATAATTTTATTACCTCCACGAGCAAGACGTGCACGAGTTACGTAGGCGCCGTATGCAAATCCAGCCCCTCGTTGACGAACACGCCCGGACGTATACTCTTTGTCTTGCATATTTTCTCGTCGAGCGGAGATTACCAAATTACCGCCTTGAACAGCAACATTGTTTCTTGAATAGCATTGCAAGTTACCACTACCATACTCTGTAATAATAATTAATATCATTATCATTTTACAACCGTAAGTAAATTTTCTCAACACAGCTAAATGAGCAAAGTTACTTTTGTATACATACCATTTCCACAGCCTTCTTGGTATTCCCACTTGTTAAGATCTAGCGAATTACCATCAAAATTGTCCTCAAAGACAATTTCACCCTCCCAGCCTCTTACAACATGTAAGGTGGCTAATATTAGGAAGAATATGAGTTTCATTTCTATTTTGAAACTTTAAACGACTAAATTCAAGACTGGTAACTTGTTGATCTTAGAACCGTCAACAACAAAATACTACTGCTATGAATTAAAAATATTGATGAGTTTATGAATTTGACATATATATCTAAAACGCAGCAGGATAAGAAATTTACATTGTCATATAATATCATCATCATTAATGATCCGATCAAGTATTTTTTTGGTGGAGTACGACAATATCATCTTGTGTGGTTTGTGATATAATATTATATAACAAATCTGAATACAATCAATGTGTGATTTCATCTGCATAATGCACACGTCACACGTACATGAATGCACCATTATATATGCTTCTCGGAAAAAGTCTGCTTGACATTATTTTTTTTAATGTAATTTGCTTAATATTCCACTTAGAATATTAAATCAAATCCCAAATCCTGGATGATGATGATAACCTTGATGAGGCAAGCTGAATCATTAAAAAACAATAAATTAACATATTTAACTACCAATATTAACTTTTTAATACATCAGTCCACTTTATTAAATTTACCGAAAAATTAACATTTATATAATATTTATATATAATATTGCAAAAATGATTAACAATACTTTAATGTAGTGCAATTCGGTATTTGTGCAAATCAATCATTAATAATCAATTTGACATGATTACCCCCTTATGAAAGAGATGAAAACATGTTTATTAGTTTTTGCTATAAAATGTTCATACAATCTACACTGTCACTTTTATCACTACTTATGTTACAGCTACCTGTCAGAAGCTTCTCAATTAATCATCATTCATCAATAATTATTTATTACAACTGACAATAAGTGTCATCATATATATCTTTGTAAATAGTATGGCAAATTTTCAAGTCTATTTTTAACCAACCACACGTACAGGTACATTCAAAACATGTTAATAAACTTAATTTATGAAATGTACAAAAAGTTACTGAGAACTAACTACTTTAATATGTATATGTACAAATAAAACATTTTAACAAACAATTATTATATTAGGTAAATGGTATCTCATTATTGCATTGCTCTAATGAATCATCTGTGTGATGATGAGTGTATATAGCAATTTAATATGAACAAAAAAAAAGTATATTATTTTACAAAGGAACTAAATCAGGGTATAAGCAATAATAGAAATTAAAATTTTCAGTACGTTCCACTTTCTAAAGTAAATTGTACATATAGTATACATACCTCTCATCATATTTAGAATATTTTGGTAACCGAGAGTTTTAACTTGATTTCGAATATGAATTTAATAAGTTGGCTTTAGAAATGGCTTGCTCTTTACTGTATAACCTTAAATGATACAGCTGATTCTGGGAATAATTAAGTATTAAAACACTACATGTTATTCATGTTAGATATTGTCGCATATTTTGTTTCAAACTTTCTTCTTCTTCCACTGCAGTTGCTATTGACAAAGTCGGAACATCTGCGGGATGCATCCGCAACTTCCTCTTCAACTTCAAATCCAGCGTTTTCTAGGCCATTAAATGTTGGAATGTTTGTTATCTCGCTACTAACGCTGCTTTTCTTACTATACAAACTGAAGTTATTGTCAACTATGCGGGGTGCAAAACTTTCTGTGTTACTGCTATCCTTCGTCTCAACAACATGCTGTTCTTGTAAAATTGGGATATCTGCCGTGTTAACGATACTTCCCATTCTGGAAGGAGTGTATTTGTCTCCTAAATTCATTCTTTTGATTTCATCATCCAAATCGAACGTGATACCTTCAGTCATTGTTGACTTGTTGGTGCTGGTCATAGTGCCTCTGCTCATACAACTGACAATGCTAAGAGGTAAACTTTTTGGACCACTGGACATGTGATGATGTTGTGAGATCGAGCTAATGTGGCTGGAGTTGCCCATTGACATCATGCTGGGTGATGTACTCCTGATCGTGTGACGGGAACTGGCGTGGAATGAGTCTGAGTGATCCGAATGGACGGAACTGGTTTTGTTTCGTCGACCAGTGTTCATCCAAGCCATGCCTAAAAGTCCTAAAAGCATGAGACATGTCAGCACAGCCATTCCTGCCACGGATGCTTGATTTGCTAGTTCGACGGGAACAAATAGCTGTTGCTGGAGTTCGGCTGCAAGAATTTCACTTTGTTCGGCCATCTATATTTCAATTAAATATTTGGGGTGAAATAAATTACTTTTTCCTAAAGTAATTTTAAGAGATTACATGCGAGATTTTGTTCATGACGTAGTTTACCTCTTCCACCCACATAAACGGGAATAGTGTGGGTCGCACGTTAGCAAATGTCGTCATGTCTCGATTTGGGTGAACCATCACATTGAATTGCACTCTTTTAGCGGCTCGTAAAATCACACCAGTTTTCTTTTGAAAAAAACATAACATTCCATTACATAATCTCATAAAAATTCCAAGTGAATCTTATTAATCAGTTTACTAAAACATACCGGTTCAATATCAAGTACAGTTTCGTGTTTTATCTTTTCTGGCTTTAATCCGATCACCATATCTTGATATTTTTCATAGGCTTCCAAGAAATGTGCGCTAGACAGGGCAATTGGCGCATCTGATACATTTTTCAAAAATTAAAATTAAAATAATGAAATATTCATTTGGTAGTAAATATAATATTATAATTCGGCACTGAAAAAAATGAGGCATTACTATCTCTGCAAGGTGCCATGCTCAAAACTCCATACTTGAAGCATTCATTGTTTTTTCCTTTAGGACAGAAGCAAAAGTCCTTGTGAGCAAAAACCCTCTTTGCATTTGGCATTTTAAACCTGTACGCTGTGATCCCCTTAATTTCCACATCCTCATGATAGTGAACGAAAACTGACCTAAAATTGATCAAAAAATAAAAATGTTAAAAAATAAAATTACGCATTTCACCTTTTTACCTGTGGTGTAAAATATAACAAAAATATTCACATACCGACAAATGTCAGAAGAGAAAAATCTGATAAGCGTTTCTTTCGTAAGGAAAGGCGGTGCAATTGATCCATCCGTTCCGTTTATTAAATTGCAATGACCTTGGTAATAATCTAGCTTGGTCTTTCCATTCCAAGAAACGATTTGGCCAAATTCTTGTGGATTATTTTTACCTGACCGAATCACGTACTCTCCATCATCCGTATTATTTTTCTGTTCATTTCGTAACATAACAGAATTTTTTTTTGATGAATATTGGTAAGTTCACACGTGACGTTGGCAGAAGAAAGAAATGGGCGCATTGACGATGCGCGATAGTAGTCGAAGGGAAAAGCAACAAACAATTATAAATGTTATTTTCAAAACTTTGCACATGTTGCTCGGAATTATATTCAATTTGAGAAAAAGTCATTATAAGGCCACAAATTGTTACAAGCAAGAAATTATTATGTACTCCACTTACTCTGGAGTTATTGGTTAGTGGTGTTTTTTATGATCTCATCAATGAGTTTAAGTACTGCTT
>JAHZNC010000171.1:0-14387 GCA_027744095.1 Zhuqinia jingwanae
TCCTAATTTCCACTTCTCCTAAATGGATTCTCCGTTTTATGACCTCTCCTCTTTTGTCTTCTCCAACTAGCCCGGCACCCGTGGGTAGGTGCGTAGTGATTTCAGATGCCCTAATGACGTAGATTCGAATACCAAAAAAACGGAGATGTCGACGGACAACCGGACAGACCTACAAAGAGATCGCATAAACGATTCTTCCAGGCTCTTCGGGCTTGTTCGGCTACTTACAACTTAATAATACACAAATGTGCAAACTTATATGCACCTATACATTTTTTAAATCTACATTTATGGAAAGAACACACCCGATCGTTACACGATACAAACTTGGGCAAAATTTCTGCACAAGTTATGGTTATATTTACATAATAAAACGCATATATTAAGCGTAATACAAACATATATGTGGTACACATATATTATACACTTTCACTTTTTGCAAGCGAGCTGTTGCTTTAACTCACTTTCCTGCTTTCCCCCTTCGTACAACTCGACAATGCTTCTGATGGTGGTGGTCTTGTTGGCTTGGTCTCTGTTGACTGCTTACAGGTTGCTGCTGCTTTTCTTCTTTTCCTGCTGAGCACTTATTTTACTTCAGTATAATATGTACATCGCATTGTAAACTAGGTAATACATACTAGTGTAGAGCTGGATGTGCACTACTAGCAATTCCGGGTTTTATGTATAAGTGGAGCATTCTTTACATAAAGGTTGTGAAGTATGTATGGAGGTATATAGAAATTTTTGGATAGTTTTTTTTATATGACTCTTTCTTTCTCGTCTTGCCCATTACCATCCATTCTGCTCTGCTTACTTTTTTGTTGTTGCTGGTACTGATGCTACCACTGTTGTAAAATATTTTTTTACTTGAATTTTGTACACACAAAAAGGGTAAAGAGAAGGAAGGGCGAGAGAGAGAGAAGAGTTCTACACTCGAGAGTGGTTTCCACTCAAGGACGAGTAGCAGACCGGTGATATCATTACGACACAATGCTACCACTGCCACATTGCTTGTTGTTTTGTCATTGTTGTCGTCGTCGTAAAGAAATGTAAGGTACATCATCACCATCATCATCGTCATGATCATCGTAAAAGCCCTTTAAGAACTCGCTTTTTTGCATGGTAGCTCTATATTAGGGTTGTTTAGTTGGAGAACAGTATAGATTTTCTCTTGTGGAATTGAATACAAAATTCCTACACATATGTATACGTAATATTGCATGCAAAAGTTATCATATCTATCCAGGGCCACTGACTACAACCACTCAAACAAGTTGAATAAAATAAACCAAGCAAAAATAGAAGACGAAAAAAGGAGTATTATGTGACGTGCTCTCTCATCTCACTCCAGTGTGAGGAGGCTTCTTGCTTTTCTTCTTCCTCCACTTCTTCATATTTTGTATTTATTCCCAAAAAAAACTGACGTAAAGATTTTTTTTAAAAGAAAATCACATTTCGCATAGGTAGATGCAGGGATACTTTTTTTGCCTTTTATATTTTTTTATGGGAAGGTTGAATGGATACGGAATGGAGTTTGCTTTATTTTTCTACAATGCTTGAAGCCTATTCTAGTTACTGCTGTTGTTGCTGCTACATGTATGCCGTTGGCTTTCACTTTGTTCAATAGTCAGCGAACGAGAAGCTTTAGAAAGCAAGAAAGCAGGAGAATGTAAGGTAAAATGAAGAGGAAAGAAAGAAAGAAAGAGCAGAGAGGAAGTAAATGTAATGGAAGGATAATATTCTTTATGAAAGGAAATTATAGATTTCTCTTCAATAACAGCTATATAATAGAAATACATATAAGTATTGTATGGTAAATATATATTCAATATTATGGAATCATTTTTTTCTGTTTTGTGTGTTTACTGTAAGCATAGAGTAGATATGGTGTGTTTGGACGCGATTATGAGTTCCTAGAAAAATGTGATCGAGAAGTAAAATGTAGTAGAGTACGAATAGAGTACAAGGGACAAACAAAAAAAGCAGTTTTGAAGGACCAAAATTATATAAGATAGCTGTATAACATATAGTTATGCACATATTTACAAAATGTACAGGGAAAAATAATAATAATAATATCATATAGGTATGTACTTTCTTTTCTCTCATTTTTTTCTTTCTTCTTGACTCTTTATCATTTCATAATACAGTTTCGTTGAGCAAAATAGGAAAAGGATGAGAGAGCAAATTAAATTGAAATATTTCCTGGAGGAAAAAATTCTGATATGTGAGGTTGTAAACCCCATAATCCTTTTGCAATTACATCGTTTTACGGCACAACCTAATGTGAAAGTGAAAGAGGTATTAAGTTGCTATATGCTCATGTTGTAGCTATTATTATAAAGTATACCTACATATTCGTTGGGGGGATAGGCGCTGTCGATGAGTTGCTCCCGAAAAAAAAGTGTCTTGTCGGTACAGTTTTATGTCAATTTTAGTTTGAATGGAAGTAAAAATGCCTGCGTATATGTGGCGAACCAGCAGCAGCATCAATAAAGAACAAAGTAATTTCGCTCAAGTTCACTTCATTTTCCCCTCACACCCTCTTTCTTCCTTCTTGTAGCTCTGTATGTTATTAGTTATTACATATATGCTATGAACATATAAAATGAGTATGAAGGATATTTAAAAAAAAAAGTATGACGCGATATGCCGGATATAATGCGAGAGGGTGTTATAAGAACACAAAACACACATTTTCGTCATCATCATGTGTCAGTGCGGTACGAAAACGAAATGTTTAAAGTTTATGGGTGGTTCAGGCGACTGTAGGTACTATGTAGTAAGAATATAAAGTCAAAGTGTGTAATGGAATTTTCATTACGAAACTGTTACAAAAAAAACAACATAAATATGTTTTGNAAAGTCAAAGTGTGTAATGGAATTTTCATTACGAAACTGTTACAAAAAAAACAACATAAATATGTTTTGTTGTCTTTATACTGGTGTGGTATATATGTATAGGTACTACGTATACAGTGCACATTGAAAAATTTCCAAAGAAAAACAAACACATGTATTGGACGCAATGATTTGTTGAGCTCTGAAATAGTGAAAATTCCTGTGTGAAGTGTGAAGGAAAAGTGTCATTAGTGTGAAATGACAAACATTTGGTAAAATGGTAATAAAAGGAGACAGATGTACACTTTAGCCAGTATACATGTAATATCAAGCTGTATAATATTTCTTTATGCATCATGTAGAAAGGTTTGAGAAAACTATTCAACTAGTACAATAAAAATCCATATACCAAATTTGAAGACAATCAGATAACTCCTTCGAAAGTTATAGCGCGAACGGACGGACGGACGGACGGACGGACGGACAGACAGACAGACAGACAGAATTGACAAAATTATAAAGCAGCTTACGCTACTTAATAACATCAATATCAATACAAGCAAAAAATCGCTCGCTCATTATTCACAAAAAGGTCTAAATCTAGCAATGTGCACAAGGAAACATACACAACCAAAAATAGATAACTCCACCCTCTGGTGGCACTAGGGCTTATGATGACCCGTATAGCACGGATGTGTCAATAACTACAAACTTCACTGCATTCGATTCGATTCGATTTTTACTGCACTGAATGAACATACTATGTATTTCTAACCTTCAAAGTTTTTAATACTGGATTTTATTTGAAATTATGAACTTTAAAATGATTTCACTTATGCCTTTTTTAAATGTAGCAGCTCTATAAAAATATATGTATGCAGCTGTAGCACATCTAAAAACAGGCAGATCCTTTCTTCAGTTAGTTTAAAATTTAGGAACCCTATATTTAGAGAGAAGTACAGTTTACCAGCTTTGAAACAAAGCAACTTGTGCTCCAGTCTACAAAGTAAACAACTGTTATTGTTCTGACAAAAAAGTTTTTAACTATTTGATCGGTAGCTCATAATTATGTAATATCTTACAAAGTATGGCTCATTATAAACTTTTCATGTAAAATTCATTTATGGTAGTTGCTGGTGGAAAATATAAACATGTATTTTTTCACGAAAAATGAAAAGTTAGTATAAGAATGAAAAAAGGTGATTACATTTTGATAAAAGAGGGGAAATTAGGATCATTAAAACTTTGACGAACGACATTTTATAACTTTTATATTTTGCGATTGATGGCAAGGGCATAAATTATTGTTAAATGCGGGAAGCTACAAACGGTTTGGGTTAAAAACAAAATTGGTTTGGTATCATTATTTTGTTGAACAAACATTAAAACATAAGACTGAACTGTGTCATGATATTTTTATGGTATATGAACAACTAATAGCTTTTGTATTTTTATTTGTTTGTGATAAAAGGTGAAAAGGTTATTGATTTCAATGATATATCACCAATTGGTTTGGGTTCACTTACAAACAAAGATAATATTTCAGGTACCCCCACAGAATTCTTTGGCACTAACCTGCGTATTTTTATGCGTAAAATTTAATGGTGACTACCATTTTTCCGAATACCACACCCTGGGTGAAGAGGGAAAGTGGATTAAATCGCCCGTTTTATTCCATGTTATGCAACTGAAATGTGGAAAAACTCAATTTTAATTTAAATAAAAATACTTTTTTGCTCTAAAACATTTTATAAAGTAATGTAAGTTACTTCATTGTATGTAGTATATGCAAACAGACGGATAGGCATGGCATATACTACATACAATGAAGTAACTTATGTTACTTTATAAAATGTTTTAAAGCAAACAATTTTTTAAAATTTTAATTATATGTGGGTTTTTTCTGTATTGCATAATATGCATAAAAAACCTGAGACTCATTCCATTTTCCCACTATTATAACCCAGTTATATTTTTTAGTGCAGATTTCAAAGAATTCTATTGGGAGCACTCCGAATATTATCGCTATGTATGAAATTAGTATGAAATATGATACATATCTATGTGCATACAACTCACATGGTGCATAATTGATGTTTTGATTGAATATAAACTTTTCATTTCCGAAAATACTGTTCATAATAAACATCTCGAAGCGTAATGCTGACATACTATGCTACTGCTAATATTCTATGAATATGATAATAAGTTCCAAATAATGTAAACTAGACTTTTAAATAATTTTACCTTGCTTCCAAGCAAAATATTTTTTTTTAAATTGGTTGTTGCGTATTCAACATTTCCCCATAATACATTGTACGTGATAATTTAATATCAAATGAAGTACCTCAACTGCTATTTCTACAACGCTCCCGTTGAGTTTTGAATCTGACAATGAAAACAGACCATTATATTTAATAGTTTAACCACCACCAACTCACAAGATAACACCATGTTAAATATAGCTCGTAATATGTCATCTATCCCTGAAACAGAGAAAGGATTTGCTTTCTCTTCATTTTGTGCAAACAATAATTCTGTTATTATCAAATCAATCAGGATCTGTTTTATTGGAAAGCAACAGTTTAAAGCGACTCTATACAGGTAGAGACGAGATTCGTCTCCAGCGGCAGGATCTTCACAACCAACATTCCAGCAACCATTATTTTGATATTATGTTTGTGTGATTGGAAAGCGACGAAAATGCAACTCAAGCCAAATGGTGAATGGGCAAATATCCGGAAAGTAGAACAAGATCAAAGTGGACAAGACCATTATATTTAATAGTTTAACCACCACCAACTCACAAGATAACACCATGTTAAATATAGCTCGTAATATGTCATCTATCCCTGAAACAGAGAAAGGATTCACTTTCTCTTCATTTTGTGCATACAATAATTCTGTTATTATCAAATCAAGCGGGTCTAGGGTAATTCCAAGGCGCCGTAGGATCTGTTTTATTGGAAGCTCTATACAGGTAGAGACGAGATTCGTCTCCAGCGGCAGGATCTTCACATCCAACATTCCAGCAATCATTATTTTGATATTATGTTGGAAAGCGACGAAAATGCAACTCAAGCCAAATGGTGAATGGGCAAATATCCGGAAAGTAGAACAAGATCAAAGTGGACAATTTTGAAATTTAAAATAACCCAGCTAATTACTTAAAAGTAAAGTAGTCCAAAATGGATGAAGTCAAATGTAGCAAGCATGTCAGCGCTGAATACTAAAACTGTCTGTACTTTAATCAAATTAACGATAGTCTGAATATTTCAGGCACAGTTATAAACAACATGTAACCGCTTAGAGACAGAGGGTAATATTCCACCATTGCTATTTCTCGTACAAGATGTACTCTGATTGCAAGCTGAAGTTGAGTCTAATAGTATTTTATAAAAATACATTGCAACTTGTAACCTTTTTGAGAGAAACTCGCGTTGCTTTCACCAAGTATTACTGACGCCACCTCTCCACAGAACTGTGTACAACACAAAACCAGTGAAAGTAGCCCATCACATGTTTCTCTTCATTTCGGTTAGAAAAGAGTATTATTGCATTTCTCGGTTAAAAAAGTAAACCCCAAGCGTAACAAGTGCTTAAAATGAAGTTATTATTATGAAGTTCCTACGCATGAACATTATGGATTCCCAGATTAGATTTGATTCATAGTTAAATTCATCCAATCTCAAGAGATATGCAGCCAACCCCTGGAAACAGGGTTTACTTACGTTTTATTATAATAATTTATTGCTAAATTCACTTTCGTACCCTAAGAATTTAAGAATACATGAAATCTGCAGGACTGCCTTGATTTTCGGATGATTATTTTCTCGTACCTGCATTTTGTGACAATTGATGTTGAAATGAAGATTTCCTTGCGTTTGTCGACGTGTGTTTGGATTGTGCTAGTTATTACATGCCACGCATTCTCATTAACTAATGCTAGTGATGATGTAGAGGATGCTCCAGCTCATATATCACTCCTGGGAAATAGTCAAATTGGACCCCAATATCGAAATCGAAGGAGCAAAGTAATATGGTCACACACACTTACCAACACGCATCATCATCTGTATAGGTATGTAAGCCGTAAGTATTATAGGGTTGTATTCATGGTTGAAAATTATAGGAGGAAGAATTGTCTACAAATGAACTCGGCGATGGGGAGGATTTCGAGGGGCAATCTGAGCCTGACCAAGACAACAATGGGGATGAAGAAGACAACGATGATGAGGAAGATAACGATGATGAGGAAGATAACGATGATGAGGAAGATAACGATGATGAGGATGAGGACGACAATGGGGACGAAAGTAACCGCATGCGAAAACACCTTGACCTGTTGAGAAATACAAAGAAATCACTTGGAAGGTACGTGAGAGAGGATAGTCCTCTCAACAAACTTATGTCCGAGTCCTCTGACCTGGCTAAAGAAGTTAATATGGTATTCCACCAACTAGTAAAGCGTGAAACTGAAATGGAGGAAGAAATGAAAAGTCTGAAGGAGGCACTTAATGGTGCTGTAGTCACTCTGAGAAACACTCTTAAAGAGGAAGAGAAAGCAAAGGAGCTGTCAGAAAATGTGGCTGACGCTGACACCGAAGGAAATGAAGATGATGGTCAACAGGAGAAAAATAAAACATCTCAACGTCAGCGCCGAGGTTTTAATTACAGTAAGTATAAAAATGGGACAGTGTGGCAAAACTGGTTTGGTACATATTCTCTGTGTTTAAAAGGTCAAAAGTTCAATAGCGACATTTCATTCTTATTTTAAGAAAGCCCATATAGAGCATGCGTATCGATCGAACCTCTGGAACATTCTGACGAGTATCTCAACTCTCCACAAAATAAAGGTCCTGATGTATCAGTACAAGAGTATATGATATCGCGGAATTTGCCACGCGCACAACCACCATCACCTCCTCAGCAACAAGACCAATACGGGAATAATCAACATCAATCATCTCAAGCTGGAACTTCAAAATATGCTGGATCCCGTACCTATTCTGATGGATATGAAGAAAGGCATTGGGAATCTCGACCTAGTGAACAAGTAGCAGAAACTCAATTAAACTCGCAGTATCGTCCCGCTGGATACGAAGCAAGCCGTTCTTATTATAATGAAGGTACTCAATATGGAAACGATGCTCAACGTTCTTCCGTAAATACTCAGCGCTTTCAGCAAGCAACACGGAAGATCCCTTCTCCTGCCCCACCCATGCCTCTTCCAATGATATCACAATCACTTTCTCAAGTGCAGTCTGGAAACACTCAATTTGACTATCGCACTACTAACAGTAATCCTGGAGCGAACAACAAGAATATTGACCTCGACGAAGTATACTGGCTTCGTCTCGATCCCAACCGGCAACAACCGGGGTTACACCATAAATTAGACAACTTACTTAAACAAAAGCAAAATGCTGGCAAAGATGTGCTTGTCGTACCAATCTCTCACGGTTTCAATTCTACGGGTGAAGTTAAGGACAACTTTCTTCGCTCCGTAAAAATACGTCCGAAAGCACGACAAAACACACCACAATCTAGGAAATTGAGAAGTGTTCAAGTTTTTGAACTTTAGAGTTTAAATAGTTATAACCCTAGAAAAACACATGAGTTAATTAAATTATCATTCATACTTTTAACATTTTTAGTGAACAAAGTAAAATGTATACGATTAATTGCAATACACATGCTTATATTGCACTAGGGTACAGTAAATTGATAGAATAATTTGTAACAATAATTATTATTGTAACACAAATAAAATCATGATAAAAATCGTACAATTTGAATGCGACATGTTCATCAAAAATGCTTGTTTTATGACCTACTCTTGGACCACATATTTTAGCGAGTTTCGTAGTATTTATNTATCAATTTTAGATGTCGATCAAATCCTGAGTTGTTTCAGCACATTGCATATTGCATGAGCCATCTAATAGAACAACTCTGAAGCCATTGTTGAACAAAGGCCAGAGTAAATCGCATTGCCCCAGTAATGTTGCGCGCCTGTCTCAAAAATATTTTAAAACACATTACCCCTTTATTTTTCTTGTTCATCAACACAGTTCATCTTTATTTCATCCAGCCAGGTATCTCCTCTATATCTCTGTTTTGTATTTGTGATATGTGTGTTGTGTTGTCATTGAATGTTTTTGTAATACAAAATTTGTATACATGGTATGTGTATAACTTTACATACACAAAACCACAAAATACATTCATCCATTTACAAACACACATCATCAACATCATCATCATCAGCAGGAGAATACCATAAGGTGCATGTAGTAATTTTCTGTCTGGTTTTCTTTTTCTACTCGTTCCACACAACCCTTTTTTCTCTTCTTTTCTTTAATACTACTACTTTTGAAGAAGTAACTCTTGATAGTCTATATCATTTTCATGTTAATATTTTATTATGGACTCTGGTTTAGTTTTGGGATGTGTGTGAAAGGGAAAAAAGGGAAAATTACACTCGGTTTTCTTGTGTGTATGTGTGTGTAAAAGAGTGAATCATCGTAACACATATTAACAATATTAAGATATAGACAAGACAGACAAGGTATTCGTCTTCATTATGATGGCCCTCATGTCCTCTTGATAGAATATAGACATGATGTAGGTACACCCACATAATAATATTTAGTGGAAGTAAATGACGATGATGATGTAAAGTAGATCACAGTCAAAAAGGGAAATTAACTTGTTTTCGTTGTGAGTAATATATATGTATTTGTGCTGTTTCCATCTTGCACAGTAGACGTAGCTGTCCAGTCTTGTTGTCCATGTTGTAGTTGTGTCAATCCATCATAATATATAATATTTTACTACTGTTCAATAATATAACCCACCTGAGAAAAAAAGATTTTAAAAAGAATTAAGAGGATCGGAATATCGGAAACGACGGAAGTTAACGAGTCAACTACATGGACATTTAATTTATACGTTACTTTCACCAACCAAAATAAGCCGTGGCCATTATATTGATGGTTTAATGACAAGAAGAAATCTGAGACAATATACTGACGTGTAGACGTGTACTACTGGAGAAAACAGGTGCAGTGCGGAACGGATTTGACAGGATTTTGAACGGGAGAAGAAGAAAATCGGTTATCAACAAAATTTTGGAATATTATATTCTCGTACCCAAGTACCCAAAACGATGGGATACTTAACACTTGTTGTATAAGTAGGCAGTATGTTATCTTTCGGTAAAATTTAAAAAAATACGAAAGATGTATAGTTTATTTTGTGCCTTAAGCTAATTAGATTTTTACTAATTTATTGTTTTTTTCTTGCAGAGATTTTCATGGTGCATTAAAATTTCCGTCTTGTGTAGGCTCATCCATAATCGAGATCCCGTGCATTTTTTACACAGAAAAGGCTCCAGATGTTACAAACTTGAAATTTGTACATTCTTGCACGCATGGACAAAACTTGGAAAGTCTGGAAAACTTTGAAGTGAAGTTTAGTTGTTTTTGGTGGTGTAATTTTATAAGTGGAGTGCATTTAAGAAAAATATTATTATTGTGTATTTATAATGACTGAAAGGTGTGGGTGTAACGTGTTCACGTCCCAACAACTTGTTTGTATTATTCGTTTTTTGTTAAAGGACACTAGTTTTCTTTAAAAAGTAACACACTAGCTCACATAATTGCGTATTCCACTTTTTAATATTATTTGAAATACGTTAAATTGTACTCTATTGTCGCAACACAATCTTTATACAGGTAAGTCACAAAGTTTCTTTCAGTTTTTGTTTAAAAATGTTTTCCAATTCCAATAATATTTCTTGATGATAACATTACTAGCGTTTGTTGTGGATGTGGGGTGTAATATTAACCGTAACAATATAATATTGAGTTAATGTTTGGTATTTAGATTCAAAATGGAAGTCGCTAACACAATTAAGCAAGTTATCAATGACGCTGTGGAGCGAGGTAAGCTGAATTGAAATGGTTTTGCTTGTTACCTTTGTGTGATTAGTTTTTTTCACGGTTTCCCCGTGTATGTCTTTGTGCAAATGAGTGCAGCCAAGCCAAACGTAATGTCCATGTCATTTCGTGAACTTGATTATATTTTGAAATTTCAGTGAGGATGCCGGCACCCCTCAGATTACGTGATCTTATTCGCATGATAAGAGCAGCCAGAACAGCAGCAGAAGAAAGAGAAGTGGTGAACAGAGAATGTGCCAGCATAAGGAACACATTTAGAGAAGAAGACACCGTGTGGCGATGCAGATCAGTTGCCAAACTTTTATACATTCACATGCTCGGTTATCCGGCTCATTTTGGGCAGTTGGAATGTCTCAAACTAATTGCCTCTCCAAGGTTCACTGATAAACGGATTGGCTATCTAGGTGCCATGTTATTACTTGATGAAAGACAGGATACGCATCTTCTAATTACCAATGTGCTTAAAAAGTAAGCAGCTGAATGGGAAATCTGACAGTTTGTATACATTTTGATTAAATTAATGTTGTTGATTGCTTTTATTATTCAAATACTGGCATAATTCTATTACACTTTTTTTTTTTAAATTTTCAGTGACTTAAATTCTGATGCCCAGTTCGTTGTCGGGCTAGCATTATGTACGTTAGGAACAATTGCATCGGTAGAGATGTCTAGAGATCTTGCCCCTGAAGTAGAAAAACTATTAAAATCCAGCAATGCATATTTGAGAAAGAAAGCAGCCCTGATGCGCATTTAGAATTGTTCGGAAGGTTCCTGAGCTGATGGAGATGTTCCTACCTGCTTGTAGAACTCTGATAGCAGAAAAGAATCATGCAGTTCTTATTACAGCTGTAACGCTTGTCACCGAAATGTGTGAAAGGTCGCCAGACACATTTAATTATTTTAAAAAGGTAATTGAATTTACATTGACAATCAAATATTAATTTCAATTAACTTATTTTTTTGAGTGTTGACTGTACACTCTATTTAAACTGTTTCACAAAAGCCAAAACTAACTTTATATCACAACTCACAAAACGCAATCATTGTAGCCTCCAGCGCTATCACTTTACATGGTACTACTACCACCAACATTTGAAGCACTTGAGTTTTTGGGTTTTTATGATTTTAAAGTCGTACAATTTAGTAATTTAATTTCTAATACACTCTTGTACCGCTAGTCGTAGATTTTTGTTCACTTACGTATGTGTGTTGTCTTTGATTCTGTGTTGTGCGTACATTTACAAAGGACGCTGAGAATTGGGAGGTAAGATGTTTGCGTTTGTCAATAAAATGTAGTAGTCATTTGTTAAACATTGAGTGAAGTAATAAAGTAGTAGTTTGTAGAATTAATATATTGTTAGTTCTATTGCAAGCACAAACATGCTAAACAAAATGGCTGCCTTGTGTTTACGTGTACTATGTGTAGTAGAAAAATTATATCTAGTTCCATCCGAACTGTTATAATTATACAATATTTGTCGTTTCAGATGATACCAACTTTGGTGAGAACTATGAAAACACTAATTTTATCAGGATACTCGCCTGAACACGATGTATCCGGGGTAAGTGATCCTTTCCTTCAGGTAAAACTACTGAGATTGCTTCGTGTGTTGGGAAGAGGTGATCATGAAGCAGCAGAGGCAATGAATGATCTTCTTGCTCAGGTTTGTGAAATACAATTTTCGTGTAGCATAATTATATTGTATTTCGAATCATAGGTCATTTCTTCCAACAAATGAATATATTATCGTATATTTCAGGTGGCAACAAATACGGAAACTAGTAAAAATGTGGGTAACGCAATACTTTACGAGACTGTACACGCCATAATGGACGTACAATCAGAGTCTGGGCTCCGAGTTCTAGCTGTGAACATTCTGGGTCGCTTTTTGCTCAACTCGGACAAAAATATTCGATATGTTGCACTTACAACGTTACAAAAAACTGTACAGCTGGATCAAAATGCGGTGCAAAGACATCGATCTACAGTGTTAGATTGCTTAAAGGTAAATACAGTTGTAATATATTATTAAAGTGTACAAACTTTTATTAAAACTAAGTTCACAAATAAGGCTTTGTATAACATATAAACAACAAAAAATATGTTGTTAATTTTTTGATATTTTTTTCAGGATCCCGACGTTAGCATTCGTCGACGTGCTATGGAGCTATGTTTCCAACTTGTAACCGAGTCCAATCTTGAAGTGATGACACGAGAACTATTACAATTCTTAGGAAGAACTGAACCCGATATAAAATCAACTTGTGCATCCAACTTGGTTTCGATTGCGGAGCGGTATTCACCAAATCCTTCATGGCAATTTCATACTTTATTTGAAATATTACAAGCAGTAAGTGGTCAAATATATATACATATGACTGCAAACTTAATTCTATCATGGTTCATGTTGTAAGATTTACACCTTAATTTTATATGATTACGTGGAAATAGGCTGGGAACTACGTGCGTGAAGATGTCGTGTCTTCAACTATTCAGTTAATATCAGATACCACCTCAATTCAGGCCGATGCAGTGGCATGTCTTTGGGAAGCAACTAGAAACGTCAAAAGTGTTGAGGACTATCAGCCCCTTGTTCAAGTAAAAAAAGCTTATTCCAAGTTGTGTTGTCTTGGGCAGGGCTCAAATGACAATTTACTTCACTTTTTTTACTGACGTTAATTATTATATTGTGTGATGCTGTAGGTGTGTTGTTGGTGCGTGGGTGAATATGGAGATTACCTACTTAATGGGAATGGAGAATTTGAAGTTTCTTCGGACCAAGTGCTGGATGGCTTCCAACAAATGTTGTGGTCTCCACATATTAGCCTGATAACTAGACAGTATTGTATGTTAGCATTGGAAAAATTGTCTGCCAGAGTGCCAGAATGCACAGATCGTATTAGGTACGCTAACATTTTGATTTTATTGAACTACGTGTATGCACCTATATTTAGAGTTAAAAAGTTTTCTTGTCTATGATTTATTGTGACTTATTTTATGGGAATAATATTATGTATAATAGGACCATCGTAGCTGCATTTGGCTCTCATTTGAACGTTGACTTGCAACAAAGAGCGGTAGAATTTGGAGCTTTGTGTCGAAGTCACGACCATTTAAGGGGACCAATTTTAGAGAGAATGCCACCAATTCCAGTGGATCGTGAAACAAGAAAATCAGTAGAAAACGGTGGGGACGATCAGGGTCAGGATGAACTTGGAGATTTGCTGCTCGGGGACTTACCGGGTGAAACCACCGGATCTGCTGTGGAGAGCCGCGGCAATGATTCGGTAAGATTGTGTCCTATACATGTTATGCATTTTAAAAGTCGGTGTCTGTACGCTGCTTTATTTGATTGAAACAAAAAACGTAATTTTATGATATTTTACAGAATGCATTACTTGACCTTTTGGGCGGAATGGATCCTGGAGAGCACGACATTGTTCATGACGTCAACTCTTCTGGCAGTCAGTCAATTTTCAGCTTAGGAAGCACATCGTCCATAAACAATAACATCATGAATAGTAGTGGAGGTACTGGTGGCGGACTGGATTTATTAGACTTACTGGGTGGTGGCTCATCTG